>VMBQ01000222.1:8009-99966 GCA_007657795.1 Dreissena rostriformis | reverse complement strand
ACACATAACTTTAAATACCAACAATTTTCAATTTATTTGTTCCTAAAATCTAAAATTAAATATCGCAATCTTACGAATGGCATACTGGTATGATATGGCATACTAGTATGGAATGGTTTATAGTATCGGATTCCTTTTTACATGTTCGAATGTTACGAGCATAATGTGTTAAAAAGTTTCTACACATTGCGTATACATGTTTTACGTTAATACCATTTTTAAATTATGCGTTTTTGTGCTTCTCTTATTCACCGATCATTTCGAAAGGTCAACCCTTTTTGCAGTGTTATCTTCAATGCATGGAGAGGTCCATAATTTAACGCCTAAAGCCAGAACAGAATACGACTACGACGACTGTGCTGATGCTGATTCTGATGATGACGACGACGATAATGATGATGATGATGATGATGATGATGATGCTGATGCTGATGATGATGATGATGATGATGATGAGGATGAGGATGAGGATGAAGATGATGATGAGGGTGATGATAATGAGTACGATGACGACGACGGCGACGACGGCGACGACGAAGACGACGACGAAGACGACGACGATGACGATGACGACGATGATGATGATGATGATGATGATGATGATGATGATGATGATGATGATGATGATGATGATGATAATGATGAGTATGTCAGGCTACAATGCATTATTCTTTTCAATTAGAAGGTATATATCGGGCACAGTTTTTATCATACAATATGACAGATTGTGCGACCAAGTGCCACAGACATAGCATCGTGTTTGTTAATTGTTCCACCACGTGACTGCAAGTGACAGCACGTGGCGAGAAGTTGTCTGCGTCCGCAAGGTCGTTGCAAATGAAATTGTGCGCCAATTACAACCTATTCAATTTGAATTGTTTATTTAAATAAGAAGTACTTAATAATAATGTGTACCAGATGCCAAAGGAAGCACATTTTGCGTGTCCCTGTTTGAACATAATAGGATGTGTTTCGATAAGAACATTTGAAAATTAGACATGGATTGGCAGAAATTAAAATTAAAACCATATATATTAGGCATGTATTAAATATATCGTGAGCACTAACAATTGACGAAAGCAAACGAATTAAGAAAGTAAATTAACATTAATAGACAATATGTTAAAAACAGTTATTTACAATAAACCAATTGTGCTTCTTCATAATGTTACCTTAAAAAAAACACAACTATGCTGCCGGAAAATTATTCAACCTTTTAAGAACAGATTGTGCGATTGCATAGGTTTGTCATTTGACATAAAGCAGTGACGTCTAGCGCCTGCCCGATGCACGCGCGCCAACATGCGCGTGACTCATTTGCATAGTCGATTCTCATTGTCGGGAATTTGGATGACATGTGGGAGATCTTACAATGTGTTTTATTTCACTTGGAATGGGCCTTGGCGTCTGGTCATGCTGTAAATTAGAAATCTGAATTACAATGTTTTGCCTCAGCCGTATGTCAATTTGGAGCATCACCCATATTTTGTATGATGGTTTGCACAAAGCTCTTATTCTTCATAAAAGGCCTATGTAAGCTGCTAATTTTGTTTTCAAAAAAAAATTAAACTGACAGAGATTTTAAAATAAATAAAGAAAGAAATAAGTATTGGTAAAATTGCAAAAATAAATTAAAATACATACTTGCGTATCATAATTGAAATAACTTTAAAAAATGTCACAATTTTTCCTACGCGAATGTTTTCATTACTAAATAATGCAAATGCGATGGAGCTGATACTAGATCATTTAGCACGACGATATGTAAAAGATATATTTTCGATATATTAAAACATTAATTGTGATTATGTAAGTCTTAATTATTTTTAACTTATGAAACCAATCCATGAAGAACGTACAAACACATTGTCAATTGCAGATCAATTCTGACCGGTGAATAAAGAGCCACGAGGCATTTGTAAGACTATTATTATTACACTTACATGAAGTTACAAAAAGTAAATAAAATTAAAAATAACATCCGGCCGATGATGTATTATCATAGCAGAATAAATAACACTTACGAAAATCATATAAAATAATGGCATTAAATCAAGGTTCATTAATTGGATTTACGTGTTTGTACAATTATACACACACTTTTGTCCAGTCAAGAAAGTGACACATCTGTCTGTTTTGTGCTGGAATATCTCTACCAGAGTGTTTTGATGCCACAATGGGCATCGGTTTGCCTCACTTAGCTGACCAATCATAGTAATCGAAACGCCTAAACTGTCATACGTGATGAATGCAATGATGTATTTTTGTGACATATTGCGGTGAGGTTTGGTGTTGCGCATATACCGCGGTAAATGGGTCGAATAATTCGCAGACAGTGTGTCATAACTGGCCTGCAAGATGGAAACCAGTCGTTACGGTTTTCGCCAGAGACGTCCCTTGTAGCGACTGTAATTCAAGGGCCAAATTGGAAACGTTTATGCAAAGCATCTGGAGACCGCATGCAGTCATTGTTTATTTTGTTAAATAGCATTGATAAGTTGTTCTTATAGTTAATAATTAATTTGATTTTCACATAGTTTGTTGCATTTCGCCAATGATTTAATTCTGTATGCCAATTGTATCAATTGGCTATGAACAAACACAATCTCAGCGTGAAATACTGTACATGTATTTTGCCCATGTGTTATATAATATACGAGACAAACTGCAGCAACAGAAAACAGCTACAGTGCGTGAATATGAAAAAAACCATTGGCATAAGTCAAACTGTTTTATATTGACAGCCCACATACTGTTTCATTTCACCGCGCATTGCATAAATCACACCCGATCTTATTAATCGGTTGTAAAAGCGGCCAGTTGAAACGCACTGTGGTCGTTTGTATCAATCAACAAGTTGTTATTTAACAATTGAATCGAAGCAAAACTTATATCTTGCACATCAATCTCTGCATGTCCTCGCCATCAGGGCGACGTGAAATTTAAAATAAGACATTAAATGATTTGATTTTTTTTTCCAAATTTCCGCATTAGACTTGTTTTCAAAGATCAATATTTCACACGTTGACATGAGATTTGACTTATGAATATTACGGCCATTGCGACGACAAAAGCATGTTTCAATGTGGCTCTTCGGTGCTTAATTCACTGTAAAAGTCAGACGACTTTTGTAACCTAAGTGTTGTGGAGAGATGAGCAAACTGAACTTGTCTCTAAGATGGTAAATGCAATGCTATTTTTGCAACCCAAACCCATTATAACGGGTACGACTTAGCGTACGTGTATATTTTTCAGATGTCTGTTATTAAATGTTTGCTGTTGTATTCCAACAAAAACTATAAGTCAATGAAACACGCGAAACATGGAACACTTTTGTCAATACATTTCACGAAATATTATAAATATTATGTTTAGAGATTTGGTACGTCAGTTGTATACCAATTCGTATGAAACGTGGTTTTGTTATGTTCCACTAATTTATATTAAATCGTTCCTGACATCTTCGCTTATATTATGTATCGAACCTTCGCGACGATTTGAACATAGTCTATGACAAGAATTACCTCAAGTTGGTTGACGTATTGCGGACATCAATATGAATAAAAAACATATGGTAAATATATCTAAATTGCGCGAAAGTTCTCTGGTTTATATCTCGCACGTGTCCCAAGAAAGTACTAAATGTACGCACTGACAGATATTACGGCGAGAATCAATACGATTTAACGAGCTATGAATCCACAGCCGTTTATTTATTCCATATGTTGGGGCTTCGACTGAAAATTACACAAGCGCACGAACATTTACCGACAATCATAACTTTCAGACTAACCGTGTATTTTGTTACTGGTACATTAACACGCTGACATGAAGTGAACATGTATCTATGTAAGGAATTGTATGCATAGCTAATCAGTAACGTTTTGAATGCACAGACGAATGTGAACATCGAGAAAGGGGTCATCAATAAGCGGTAAAAGTACATAATGGAGCAGTTTTATAATTGCCACAATAGCCAAATAAAGGCATAAGTTTGGCTTGGCTTGGGAAAAAAACCCACAAAAACATGTTTAGCCTTTCGATAAAAGGACTAGACTCATTCTTGCTGAGAACTAAGAAAAATAAAAAAAAACAATTTCAGAGCATTATTCATGCAATTCATAGTGAAATCGCGTGTCTAGTGGACATTCTGTTATCCCATTAATGCGCAATATTTCGGATGCGTTAATTTATTCGGAAACGGTGTTAAAGCAGTGCTTGCGAGTAGGCGTGCGCGACTGGCAAGAAAACTAAGTGTGGCTCGGAGCTGTTAAGTGCCGAATATTAAACGCTAATAGGATATGGGCACGCCAAGAGCCACACATGTTTGGTTCGGGACATTGTCACGGACTGTTTCTGGCATTGCACAAATACTCCTATTACCAGTATATATTTTCGCGGAAGATTTCAAGATTGACGTTACCATACTGTTTTAATAATATTTCCGCCCTCATGGAAGTATTTATAAGTTTTAAGTGTGGGTACTATTTGCATGGTTGGTCTGGCCGATGTATTCCGCTCGTTAAACACTATAGCATGGACACAAAACTTTGATTCTATATGTTTATTAGTTCGTTATTGTCAGTCTAAAACAATCTTATCGATATTGTTTCAAATAGAATTTCAAATGCTAAAAAAATCCCTGTGCGAGATTCGAACCAGAGTCGCAAGAATGGCTATCTTGAGGCGCGCTTGATTAATTTTGTCTATGTTCGTTGTTTTGTTTTGTGTGTTTTTTTTATTATAGTTAGCGTTTTAATGTATGTTTTTTTAGAGGATGTTTTGCTGCTTTTGTCAAATTATTTATTAAATATGTACAATGTTTGCGTCAATATTCCGTTACTTATGCCACACATGCCTTACTTATTTATCTTATCTTCTGTCGTTTTCTGACAATGCGGATTGCAATTTGTCGAATACTTCGGTCACGCCAGCGTATGCGTGGAAGATATCCATAACGAAATGGACAATTCTTAAACGCGTTGAAAAACGTCTGTCTACAGTGGCCATTACGTATGGCACTTATCTCAGTTACAGCCTATCAACCTGAAACAAACTCGTCCAATTTCTTATGGATTTATGCATTACTGTATGTCATTATGTTATGAATTTAAATATCGAAAACGAATAGCTTTCAATGACAGTTATTTAGTGATTTACGTGTTAAGTTGTACTCTAAAATATTGGTAGGATTATTCTTAAAATGGTATCCAAATATGCATTTTTCAAGTAATGATAAGAAACGTATCACTGAACCAAATCGCGGAGAATTGTCAGTAAAACCATTACGTTCAAAATCGCATGTCATTGAGCGCAACCAAAAATTATTTCAATCCTGAAATATCATAACACATAAAGAACCTAAATCTACCTGGAATCTGTGCACTATTGCACTATAAAAAGAAAGTAAATATCAAGCAGAAGAGATATCTTATAATTGGTCTCTAAGAGGTTTTTTATTAATCACAATTGACCAATTCGACGCGCTACTAAAGCACAACAAAAACAAAATTGAAAAAAAAACACCTCGGGTCACTGCAATGGAACGGTCCTTGCAAATCAATGATCGGGTTCGGGGGCCCCTAAATTCATCCTCGTACTGTGTACAGATTTATTTACAATCGAGTGTAAATAGCAACAACGTATTGCATCATATAAATGTTTGTACGTAAAATGTTTTTAAGTAACACAATTTTATCCTCAAATATGTAGCATACCGATTAACGTCAGACCGGTCACAACGCATTTGACATGTTTATGTCATATCTTATTAAATAATCTAAAATATTCGCCAAACCAATAAGTACTTACAGACAGTGCATCTTCATTGTCGGAGAACGCATTAACGGTTCCTAATTATGAGAGTTCTGTGAAAACGGGGCTTACTGCATGTGGGTAATGTATCGTCCCACATTAGCCTGTGCAGTCTAATCAGGAACGACACTTTCCGGGTGTATGCAATTTATAAGGAAGTCTTTTCTAAATTAAAATCCAGTCTTTGCGGAAAGTGCAGACTGCACAGGCTTATCAGGGATGACACTTTACGCACACGCATTTAACTCCATGTTCATAGAGCGCGGTTCAATTCCGGAAACCAGAATAATTTAATGCGCCATCGCCTTTAGACTGCCGCACACATGTGTCGTGTTCTGAGAAAACTAGGCATAATGCTTGTGCGTAAAGTGTCGTCCCAGATTAGCCAGTGCAGTCAGCACAGGCTAATCAGGGACGACACTTTCCGCCTAAATTGGATGTTTGCTTAGAAGAGACTTCATTTAAACAAAAAATGTCATAAAAGCGGAAATCGTCGTCCCTGATTAGCCTGTGCGGACTGCACAGGCTAATCTAGACGACAATTTACGCAGAAGCATTATGCCCAGTTTTCTCAGAACACGACTCAAATGCCGTGCGGTATTCGCACGATTGGAGTCGTAATTTTATGCATTAAACAACATCGTGTGTTTCCCTTCGTAGTATGGTAGTCGTCTTCCTCCGAGTTTAATCAATTATCCATATTCACTCAATACATCTAAAGATTTCTGCAAATGTAAATGATCATAAACGATATGAGTTATAGCCGAGCTCGTGTGTTATTTGCCGTCGCAGATGAAAGCTGCCCAATAACATGTTATAAATAAACGACAATTTGTTCATAACTCGTGAAATCTTTCTGATTCTCGCGGTAATATCTGTCAGCGTGCATTGTTTGCTGCAATAAAACCCAGACGGGCGATAAAAGGGGTTAAAACAGCACTTCTCATCAGACTTAATGTTCCTGTCTGTGTGTTTTGCACAATGAATATAACCGTTTGGTCGAAGAAATAAGTGTAGCTGGAAATTGCTTAAAAGATTGGACGAATCAATTTCTTAATTAAAATACTTGTCCATATACCAATTCGTTAATTTTACCAGGAAATTTTACGCTCGATTTATACTTATATTTAATTTATATTTTTAATGTTTGAACGTGTATGTGCCAAGCTGCAAGGCATTAATTTATCCTTCGTGACAACACATATGGAGTGTTTCATGCATAGTTTCAGTAAATACTGAAACTGTACGATAGGCACTGAAAATAAAACATTTAACTAATTAAATGAATTCGTAGTTGGTGCTCTGAGTTTTGTTTGCTTGATGAGATTAAGTATTATAAATTTAGTCTAAAATTCAATTAAGTATTAACGAACGGCACAGAGGTTTCAACAAGACTTTCTGCGTCTCTCTCTCTCTCTCTCTCTCTCTCTCTCTCTCTCTCTCTCTCTCTCTCTCTCTTTCTCTCTCTCTCTCTCTCTCTCTCTCTCTCTCTCTCTCTCTCTCTCTCTCTCTCTCTCTCTCTCTCTCTCTCTCTCTCTCTCTCTCTCTCTCTCTCTCTCTCTCTCTCTCTCTCTCTCTCTCTCTCTCTCTCTCTCTCTCTCTCTCTCTCTCTCTCTCTCTCTCTCTCTCTCTCTCTCTCTCTCTCTCTCTCTCTCTCTCTCTCTCTCTCTCTCTCTCTCTCTCTCTCTCTCTCTCTCTCTCTCTCTCTCTCTCTCTCTCTCTCTCNTATATCATTAAAGAAACAAAGCAAAGGAAGAAATGCTAAAATACTAAAATAAGGCCTACTGTCAATGTCATAGTATGCTAAAACTAGACCTATTAGAAACGTCATATTATGCTTAAACTTGGCCTATTAGAAATGTCATATTATGTTTAAACTTAGCCTATTAAAAATGTCATAGTATGTTAAAACTAGGCCTATTAGAAATGTCATATTATGTTAAAACTTGGCTTATTAGAAATATCATATTATGTTAAAACTTGGCCTATTAGAAATGTAATAGTATGTTAAAACTAGGCCTATAAGAACTGTCATAGTATGCTAAAACTAGGCCTATTAGAACTGTCATAGTATGTTAAAACTAGGCCTATTAGAATTGTCATAGTACGGTAAAACTAGGCCTACTAGAAGCTCGAGCTTCATTAATCGATTCCGATTAATTGAGTCCATTAGAATAAAAACAAGGTTGGTTTTAAATTTATTTTGTAGAAATGTCTCTGATAATTGATCACTGAAGGCAGTCGCCGAGTGTGTTTCAACAGCTTCATTCTAATTTCAATCAGTCACGCGACTTAGTAAAAAGATAAATTATTTCGCTGATAAATCACTTTCGGTAGGCTACGGTTCTGTATTTGGACCACCTTAATATTGGTGAAATGGTGCGAAAAATGACATTAATCTTTTAACGATGATTTGTTTCACATTTGGCGTCTCAAATAAACGTTTTGATATGTAAAGTATTTGAAATTAGCCAGGAGCGCGACGATGATAACTGTTTGTACCGGATAGTCGGGATTTATATTCTAAACTCGAGTGCTTAATGTACTTGAAATGACATCTGGTATTGGAATATACAGAAAGTGAAAGACTTATTCGAATGCCTTTGTGTGTTGCAAGCAAATATCTCTAAACTGTCGACTTATGGTGTTTAGAATATGTATTTGTTATGCAATGGGTATACATGCATACTTGACAATAACTTTGTACGGCATTCTGTTTTGAACAACAGTTCACTGACTTTTATATGGAATGAAGTAGCATAAATGACAACCATTATTATATACAATCATGTTGCATGTATATTTTTTGCAATGCTATATTTTCATAACAATTCTATTTTTTTAAAACATTATCAGTTTTATACATTATAAGTATTAAACATATATATGCTCTCTGCTTCGCATTTATGCAGATGTGTAACTGTAACTCAATTATAAGGTTGATGATAATACATGATTTATGAAATAACAGTCCGTTATTGTTACCTGTATTTGTATAACCTTAAAGGTATTCAAAACAGTATAACTTTCTTATTTTCATATTCAGTATTAGGATATCAAACATGAATATGGACATTGAATGTGAACTTTATATATTTATATATTACTTTATATATTTTTAATATTTTAAAACGTATCAGTTGCGAACTGTTTAAATCATTGTAAATAAACGTATTGCAAACATATATTTATTAATTTAATTTACAGTAAAACTTCACTAATCCAAATCCCGAGGCAACAACAACACAGATAGATTATTTCATCTTAAAACATACAAGTAAATTTAGATCACATATGACAAACTTTAGTTTTTAAGATTGTAAATAAATTCAACATTAAAAACCTTGGCGTAAGTAAGAAATTTAGATATAAAACCATATAATTACAAATGTAATAACCATTATATTTACCCTTCATCAATTTAATATGCTTAAACACAAAAAGCGAGCTGGGGGTTCTATCAAAGCGTTTTGAACCCTTGGATAGCTCATTAAATCTTCAAGACGTGAGATAATCCCAGTTATCTCTGAAATACTATATATAATAATACATATTTCTGGAAGTCTGCTTTTAACGATCAACATTCGCATTGGACGCGCAAATGCAAATAAATCGCCGCACGTATTTGACTATCCAATACTGCAAAACAAGATGTTCGATTCCCAAACGTATCGTTCTACAAATAACCTTATAGTGGATGTAGTTGATCATCGGCCCAATTACGATAAACGCCCCATGCCGTGTATGTCCACACCAGACGTTGTACAAGATGGTTTGTTTCCCAGACGTGACATTTACAGATCGGGTCTTTATAAGAAATAGTCTGGGCAATGTCTATCTGCCTTATTTCAAACACGTTTGGTATATTACTGGCGGTTTGATTCAAACTCGAAATGTGTGAAACACATCGTTATCCGGAGAAGTATTAATTTCATTTTATGCGTCACTTTTGTACCTATCAATATCAAAGTTCGCATGATATAAATTGTTTCCCCTTTTTCTTAACATGACCTCATTAGAAAGTTTCCCCCTTTGTTTCTGCTGAATTTCAATATTGCGCAAAAACAATAACAGAGTTACTCATTACAAATAAGTTATAACAAAATAGTTGTAATCGTGTAGAATGTCATGTGTCGTGCTCCTTAGATATAAGACGACAGTCGATAATTGTATCACAATTTTGCGATAAAATGTCGCTTATCGTTGGTCATAGCCGCGTGTAGTATCGTGTATCGATTTGAAAATCGTACATCGTCCTGATAACCGCGATATTTATGGAGAAAAAAAAAGACATTCTTCGTTTAAAATCTACACTCAACAATTGCAAATGTCATTGTTTGTCAAAACCAAGCACGACCATCCGACAATCAACTTTTCAAGTGTTGTTCATTAAAGCTGTACTCTATTTATAGACTCATGCATATTTTAAAACACTTACTACTTTAGCTGAACTTTATTTATAGCCAAATTTATATTACGAAATATATACTGCTTTAGCTGTATTGATTTTGTGGGCAAGTGCACATTGAAAATACGTTCAGTGCCATAAATGTCAATAGATGAAGTGTTTGTTTATCGTTGTGTATAAACAATTGTATCAACTATTTAACGTCCCAAGATGCAATAACAAATCTAAGTAAATATTGTAAAACCTAGACCTGCACGAGCCCAGCTAACAAAACACCGTTTCATGTTTGTTATAAATTTTAACCAACAAAAAGAAATCGAGCTGATAACAAACTGTTCTTCCTGTTTCTATTGAACATAACATTGAACGAGTTTTATCTATTGACTGAGATAGGCGATGTATTACGATTGGCTTTGTCCTGTAGCCCCACGTGACGTAACATGACTCCACATTAGCTTTCGCCAAAAATAAATATTTTACTTTTTGTTTACATTGGGTATTCAGCTTGAAAACGTTGTTAATATGTTTTGTCTGCTCCGAGTTAAAAGCTCAGTTTTTGATTTTTGCTTGTCGGTTTAAAAGGAAGGCTTAAACATAGGTAAGTTGATTTTTACGTTGTTCATTTTTTTTGTAAAACGTAACGTGCGCAGTATGTTTTTATTATAACCGATACCTTATGTATTTAAAAACGAGCTCGAGAGCATTAAGCATGTTCTCATCTAGAATTAAATCAGTTATTTTCCTATCTTCACATGGTTACCATTCAGAAGCTATGATTATCTAAAAGTAAAAAGCTGAAAAGGAAATGAGACCCGAGGCTTCGTGCTTGACTGGTGGTGGATGGTTTTTCTGCTAAATTAGTCATTCATTAATAATTTTTATTGAAAGTACATTACATATTGTCGTAATTAATAGTCGTTGATTCTTTAACAATTTATGATTTAACCGTGAATTACAAATAGTTACGTAAGGTCGTGGAAACTTTTAATATATTTGTCAATACCTCTAATTGGTCAATTTGCTCATGTTTTGTTTTTCGACATCATTGGCATAGGCCGAACAATCCTTAGACGACACTGATAGTGTATACAAACCTTGAAATTATTGACTCATAGTTTACGTAGAATATTTTGTGCAAGCAAATTTAGCTTCGTAGATCTACCGGTAGTCAATCGCCAGTCGCATAGAGCGTTCGATAGTGTGGTTTAAATCAGCAAATCCACATTTCCCCACAGTTGTGATTATAGTTGATGAAAACTTATTTATAGTTAATAAAACGTGGTTACCAGAAAAGCATTTGGTGCATCTAAACGGTTGCATGTTTACATACGTTACAATTATTTGCCATTTAATTCTTTATAAACTTTTTTTGCAAAACCCTTTGTTCCAGGACTATTGTAATCTTTAATTTACACAAAACAAGTACATGTTATAGGCCTTAATGCTTTCATTGATCACAGCTTAATTCGTTTTCATGTTTAATGTTGTACCGTTTGAATTTTCCTGTATAGTACGGAATTCAACTAGAATTTCTCTACTGATGATGTTTATAGAGTCTTATTATACCTCTATTTATTCCTTTATTATGTGTGTGTAACATGTTAAACGTCTGTTCTGGTATGATTGTCTTTCTATATAAAAAATGTTTTACAACTCAGAGCAATGATACGAAAGGTTAGATCTAGTTAGATCTACAGTGCAATTAAGTAAAATCAAAACATTCAACCACATGACGCTGATGACACTGTTCTTATATACTAGTGTGTGTGTGCGCGCGTGTGTGCGCGCGCGTGTGCGTGTGTGTGCGTGCGTGTGTGTGCATATGTGTGTATGTGTATGTTCGTGTGTATGCGTGTGTACGTGCGGGTGTGTGTGTGTGTGTGTGTGTGTGCGTGCGTGCGTGCGTGCGTGCGTGCGTGCGTGTGTGTGTGTGTGTGTTTGTGNGTGTGTGTGTGTGTGTGTGTGTGTGTGTGTGTGTGCGTGTGTGTGCGTGTGTGTGTGTGTGCGTGTGTGTGTGTGTGTGTGTGTACATTAATGTCACATGTTATTGTTTACATGGTTATTAAAAATAATAACTATGCACAAACATGTTCATTTTTTTTCTTTTCAGATCTTCAATTTACATCCGGAAGGGTTTTTGAAAATGGAAAACCTAAGGGTAAATGTTGGAAATTTGGAAGTGTTACAGACTATACCACAGGGGAAATCATGGAATCACGTCCACTGTCATTTGTAATGAAAATTGGACAGGAAAACCCACTTATATATGAATTGTATGACCAAATTATGGTGCGTTCCACAGAAAAAAAGCCTTTCGCACAGAAAGGAGATTCTGGAGGCCCAGTTTTTGTCCACGACAGCAATGGCGAAGTGGTTTGTATCGGTATTGTTGTAGGTGGTGTACCTTACTCTGACGTAGCTCTGGTGACACCAATTGGAAGTATAATGCAGGTAGTCGGTGTATCCCGACTCCTATCATTTAGTCCAGCAACAATAGAACACCTTAAAGATCCAGCAACAAGAGAACCCCTTAAAGATGTTAAAATTCATGCGGCGACATTTCACGGATGCAAACAAAAAACAGCTCGTTTAAATCAAATCGTATTTGAGGATTTAGTTGCAAATATCGATATCTAGACAAGTGATGCAACAGGTTACACAAAACAGTAACTGGTTAACCTTTCGCCGGAACCGGTTATTAGCCGGTTAACCGAAAAACCTTTAGTAGTAAAAGTGTTATATATCATACTGCTCGTACATGTACTCTATAGAAACGAAACAAATTAAGATCGCGTGCGTTGATAACATCGGTTTCTTAATAAAAATATATTATACCATTATTTTATTTTATTAATTTTGTAAATGCATGCTATATTTTGTATTTATTTTTCCTGCGTAAAAGCATATGAGTAAAAAGTAATCAGAACTACACAATGATCATTTTCACGTGTCTTTATTGTGTTTTTGGTTTTGCCGCTTATATTACGTTCGCGTCGTATCACTCACAACTGTGTTGTGTTTCTTAGTTCATTCCGTTTTAATTTTGAAAACTCAAATTCAATTAAAAAAAAATGTTTTTTTTTTCTTTCAGGTTAGCGATGTTACTAAGTGTTATAATCTGAAATACTGATAGTTAACTTACGTATGTTTTTTAATGTACCGAACCGCGCAATTTTGAAGCAATTGCACATATACTATTTTTTTTTTTTTTTTTTTTTTTTAAATAACCGTTTGATTTATGTTTATTAATTAAATTAGTTTAATAATTTGTTATTCTTAAATAAAGCTTGCCTCAGACGGTAGTGGGGGCATCGTTGATGACGTAAATTACTAATAATAATATTATTACTTTCTGATAAAACAAATATTACGTTAACTCGACAAGATTTTAACAACGAATACTAATCTTGAAAAAAAAAATATTAATTATAAATACTTTATTTTCGCGAGCAATAAGTGTTTAATATTGGTTAACAAAATATCAAAATAAGTCGTCCATTGTCTCAACTGATTTTTATCGCGAGTTAGGTAACTGTGTCAATTACGTCTTCTCTAATAGGGGCCCCACTTTCCGCAGTTCGCTAGTTAAATTGTTGCTAGTTAAACTAAACATACATTGTATTATCCCCCGCCATAGGCGGAGGGATACTGTTTTGACGTTGTCCGTCCGGCACTTTTGTGTCCGGCGCCATATCTTGGAAGTGCTTTCTCGGATTTCATTGAAACTTGATATAAGTAAATATATGGATAAGAGTATGTTGCACACCAAATGGCATTTAACACTATCTGTTAATAAGGGAGTAATGGCCCTTTGTATCATGAAAAAAAGCTTTTTTTATATAAGCTTAGAGCTTTATCTCCATTAACGCATGAACCACAGCCATGAAACTTGTCATTGTTGTTTCAAATCATCTGGGGGTGCTTCACATTCAACACCCATAATCATAGGGGCTAAGGTCAAGGTCACACATTGAGGTCAAAGGTCACACATTTGTAGAAATATTTATTATTTAGCCATTATTTTACTATGCATCAGTGGATTCTGTAATAACCTTCTATTATTCTTCTCCATCTTATTCCTTGCTGTGTGTCATATGTAAGATTCATGTCTAGGGTTAAGGTCAAGGTTCATGTCCTGGGTTTAGGTTAACGTCACACAAAATACTTCATGTAAGGTCATACGATTCACATCAAGGGTTAAGGTTACATAAATGCTTCATGTAAGGTCGTACGCTTAACCCCTAAACTGACCTGTGTTTTTTTCCAATTATGTATACATCTTTGATTGTACTTTGCTTATTACGTTATTTGTTGACGCGTTATTTTAACCGTCGTTAGTGCGACATGTTGTTCTAACTTGTCACCAGCGTAATTTGGCAGTATGTTGCGCCAAAACGTAAAATCGTACGAGTTATTGCATGAAAAAAGTTTTTTTTATCAGGGTTAACCTTTTCCCCAAAATGTAACCGGTTAACTGGTCGTTTCGGTAGGATAACTGGTTAACCTTTTTCATCTCTAATCTCGACACAAAAATCATACTTGTTTTGTAGTCAAAGGAGCCAAGGTTAATATTCTGTGAGAAACATGAAACATTTTATGAAATTCTCCGTTATGTTGATGTTATACACAATGACCTCAAACTATTTTCAGTTAGTGGTGCCTGGAAAATAATCACATTTTTAAAAGAACACCAGTGTAAATCAATGCTGTTTATAGACCTAACAATCCTATGAAACATATGCTTATGAAACCCACCGTTGTATTGTAAATTAGTGAATTGTGTAAATAGTGGTGATGCCTAATTTCTGAAAAAAAGCACCTTGTGAAATATAACATCAATATGTTTCGTAATACTAATCAGCATCCATGTATTTTTTGTATTGTAAATATGGAAAGAATACACGGTTTGGGCAGGGATGGATTAAGTTTATCCAGTGAGGCTAAGAAAATGATAGTATGGCGAGCTTTACCGATACATATTTCTTGAAAAGATACGAAAATACTGAACACATGTAAATTTTCTTTTAAATACGGCTGGATCATATTATACAAATGTTATTTCGTCACGCTTTCTTCATTCAGTGTATTTTGATGTATTACGCGAGTACGATGGGAAGTAACAGTAGCAGTAATATACCTCGAATTGAATCGGTGGGAATCCTAGATTGCATTTAAAAATAATAATTTAGGTCTATGTGGACACAGCAATTTGCAACGTTTTGAGTTTGTTCACAAATCGAATTTATACAATGCATTGTTATGATCTTCACTTAGTTGTTTTATGATGAAACAGTTGATAAAAAAAAAAACTTATATCAAAGCATAAAGGTTTAATTATTGATGTATAGACTACCGGTGTATCTCTTATCGAATAATTATATGCTCAGAGGATAGCCCGCAAAACATCAAGTGTAATTAAATGGAAGAAAAAGTATGTCTCCTTTTTAATATTATGTGTAGATCAACAGCGCACTTTGGAATCTAGGACATATATTAAACATTAGTTTACAGTTGCTTGTTTTAAATATTAGAAACAAAGATCTCTTTAGAATTAAGTTCTGTGTTATGATGTTATCAGATGCGTATAAATACACTACTAACCAACTAAAATGTGACCACGTCCTGTTGATTGAAATAAAATGTATCCGGTCAACACTTTGTCAGGTTAATGTTGCACGTAGAAACAAGATAAATGTTTATGTTTTCATAATATTAACCTGACAAACTTGAACGTTATTTTACACAAATGACTTTTCTTTCTTTTTGCTTTATGACTCAATGAATTGCCCATGATATGTGTATCTGTTGATCTATGTGCTTCAAGACACTTGTTGCTCCGCACTTGTGACTGTACAACACAATGTTACAAAGTTTTTTTAAGTTGTAATAGGAACATATTACAAAGTTGAATTTTGGAACTGGAAAGTGTGTGGCATTATGTTATAGTAGGTAGATAAATGAAAAACACTCTTTAACGGTACTGTTTTGGGATTACAAATATGAAAATTATGTGTACTTAGTACTTTGATTTAGTTTAATCTAAAGTGTTATGTTGTTGGTTGATGATTGTTAATGTTCTACCCGTAAAATTAAAGCTGGTTTTTATCAAATTGCTTTTGTCTACAAAATGTATCTGCTCATGTGATGAGTTTATTTAATTGTATTGTTTTCCCAATTATTATACAAATAAAACAAGTAAAATATGTGCTTCTGTAATTTTGTAATCCGTGCTTATTGATGAGTTATTGGTCGGAAACGATTTTCACACTACTTGTGATAGTGACCTTTGACCTAGTGACCCCAATTTCAATAGGGGTCATCTACTGTCCAATGTCAATGCACATGTGAAGTATCAAGTCAATCGGTCAATTGGTTGACGAGTTATTGATCGGAAACTTATTGTGATCTCGACCTTTGACCTAGTGACCCCAATTTCGATTGAGGCCATCTTCTGTCCAAGGCCAATGCATATGTGAAGTATTAAGCCTATCGGTCAATTTGTTGACGAGTTATCGATCGGAAACGATTTTTACACTAAATGTGACCTTGACCTTTGACCTAGTGACCCGAATTTCAATAGTGGTCATCTACTGTGCAAGGCCAATGTACATGTGTAGTATCAAGCCAATTGGTCTATCCGTTCAAAACTTATTGATCGGAAACGAACTGGTCTACCGACAGATGCACAGACCGACCGACCTTCATCCAGCAAAACAATATACCCCCTCTTCTTCGAAGGGGGCATACGAATGGAATGGTTTTATTAACAGGACTGTTAATGTATTGATGACGAATTCATTGTTATTCTAGTGATAATTTGTTTGTTTAAATATTGCCATATATTTAGTGCCCATGTTATTTATATACATGTATGTGTGATTTGTTTACTAGTAGTTTTTTTGTGTCATGCTTTAAATGTGCTTCTTATGAAAACAAAACTAATTAGACACTGTGCTACTCTATTCATGTACTATTGTTAACATTGGTGTTAAGTTTCGTCTGATTCATTTAATGTGAAGATGATGATAGCAATTGATTTATATGTGGATAACTATTGATGAAAGTGATGATATCTATTGATGAATGTGATTATAATTATTGATGAATGTGATGATGACAATTGATGTATGTTATGATAACTATTGATGAATGTAATGATAACTATTAATGAATGTGATACTACGCATTGATGTATGTGATGATATGCATTGATTTATTTGCGAAAAGAAAATTTAGTCAGTTCTTCAATTTATGGAAATCCAAAGTGTTACCTTCTTTTTTGCTGATTTTTGTGGTTCTCTCTGTAGTGTTTAAAACCTGTTATTAAAAGGTTCTTATCTCAATAAAACGCTGGTGCACTTATGATGAGTTTATTTATTGTCAAAGTTTTCGCATTTTTTTACTTATGAATCGAATCCTAAAAGATATGTACTTCTGTGATTAAGTAATTCCGGGGATTGTGTAAGTGATATAAAATAATTATTGTATGCTTGTTGACGGTTTGATAGTTGCGTAAACCGCATAAAAGCATTGCTTTATGATGTTTAGATTGCTATAATCATATAAAACATAAATTGGTTATTTGACAGGATTAGTTATACAATTAGATGATTAAATATTCATTGTAATTCTAATGCTAGTATGTTTTTGAAATGTTGCCATAACTTAAGTGTTCATTATATTAGCTCGGCTGTATTCGAAGAAAACCCGAGTTATTGTCATAGCCAGCTCGTCCGCCGTCCGCGTCGTCCGAAAACTTGAACATTGGCCATAACTTTTGCAATATTGAAGATAGCAACTTGATATTTGGCATGCATGTGTATCTCATCGAGTTGCACATTTTGAATGGTGAAAGGTCAGGGTCATCTTTCAAGGTCAAAGGTCAAATATATGGGTCAAAATCGCTCAAAAGGGGACATAGTGTTTCACAAACACATCACTTGGTGTATCTAACATATATTACATCATATATTACATCATGGTATCAAACTGTTTGTTTTGTTGAATCTGATTTCAGTTTACTAATAATTATGACTTTAAAGTTAATTCCGATAAAAATGATATACATCCAAACATCGACTGATTTAACAACTTCCTGTTGAACATGACGTTATAATCATTTACACATTCATTTTTAATATTTTTAGCTCGGCTGTTTTCGACGAAAACCCGAGGTATTGTCATAGCCCTCTAGTCTGTCGCGTCCTCTTCGTCGGCGTCGTGGTAGGCGTCGTCGTCCGAAAACTTTAACATTTGCCATAACTTTTGCATTATTGAAGATAGCAACTTGATATTTGGCATGTACGTGTATCTCATGGAGCTGCACATTTTGATTGGTGAAAGGTCAAGCTCTTCCTTCAAGGTCAAAAGTCAAAAAATACAATTCAAGGGAAGTAATTACATTCAAAAGGGAGATAATTTCTAAACCTGCCAATTGATATATTGAAATTTTATATATATTATCATGAAACCATGCAACTGAAGCATAATCAAAATGACATTTTATGGTCAAGCCAAGCACACAACGATACTTTTGGGCATACATGTATCTTAGGTAGGCCCTACTTTAAAGCGGGACTGTACGATTTTGTCAAATATTTATGATTTTTTTTAAATGTGTTAAAAATTAGTATGCTTTATGTTTCAATATAAATTAAAATAAAAGTTAAGAAGAACATGTGTCGAAAAATGCGAAATAAGCCAGATATTTAANATGCGCGCTGACAGATGTAACCGCGAGAATCAGAAAGATTTCACGAGTTATGAACCCATGGCCATTTATTTATAACATGTTATTGGCCAGCTTTCATCTGCGATGGCAAATTAAACACGGACAAGGCTATAACTCATATCGTTTATAATTATTCACATTTGAAGAAATCTTTAGATGTATTGAGTGAATATGGATAATTGAATAAACTCGGATGAAGACGAATACCATATTACGGGGGAAAACATTAAACACTCGAGGTTGTTTAATGCATAAAATTAGGACTCCGATCTTGCGAATACCGCACGGCATTTGTGCGGAAGTATAAAGAAGGCATTAGCGCATTGAATTTAGCTGGTTTCCAGACGGAATTATATGAGCCGCGTTCTGGAAAAAACTGGACTTAATGCATGTGTCTGCACAGGCTAATCAGGGACGACAATTTCCGTGTAGACTGGCTTTTCATGTAGAAAAGACTTCTTTTAAACGAAAAATTCCATACAAGCGGAAATTGTCGTTCTTGATTGCGGACTGCACAGGCTAACATAGGACGACAATTTACACACATTCATTAATTCCCGTTTTATCAGAGCGCGGCTCAATTGTATTTGGGAACCGTTAATGTGTTCTTAGATAATGAAGATGCTCTGACTGTGAGTACTGAGTGACTCGGCGATCGCTTTAGATTATATAATAAGATTGACATAAAAATGTCAAATTCGTTTTGACCGGCCTAAAGTTAATCGGTATGCTACATAAGTGAGGATAAACAAGTGTATTTTTTAAACTGCTTACGTACAACAAATTATATGATGCAATATTGTATTGCTAATTTACACTCAAATCCGAATACATTTGTTCTCAGTTACGAGAATGAAGTCAGGGGTCCCAGAACATCACAAATAGTTTGCAAAGACCGTTTCAATGCAGTGACCCCAATTTGTATTCAATTTTGTTTTGTGTTGTGCTAGCGTGTCGAATTGTTGGGCAATTGGTCACTTGTCATAAACAAAGAAATCTTATAAACTAATAAAAATATATATTTTATGCTGGATATTTACTTTGTTAATTCTCATATTGCAATATGAAAAGCTCAGATTCCATGTAGATTTAGGTTATGTAGGTGTTATGATAGTATAGGATTGAACTCAAGTTTGGTTGTGTTCATGCGATTATGAACGCAATGGTTAAACTGCCAATTTCACGATGTGGTCCGTAGATACATTACTTTCCAGTACTTGAACAATTCAAATGTGGATACCATATCAACAATAATTCTACCAAAAGTTATTACTTAACAGGTAAATCACTAAGTACCAGTCTAGTCATTTTCGATATTAAAATTCGTGAACTTCACATACAGTAATGCATAAATACATAAGAAAGTGGACAAGTTTGTTCCTGGTTGATACGTTGTAACAGAGATAAGTGCCATACGTGATGGCCACAGGCATTTTTCGACACGTTTAAAAATTGTCCATTACTTTATGGATATCTTTCACGCATACACTGGCGTAATCGAATTTTTTGACAAATTACCATCCGACATGTCAGGAAACGCCAGAAGATAAACTAACTAGGTGTTGCATAAGTAACGGAATATTAAAGCAAACGTTGTACACATGTTATAAATAATTCGAACAAAACAGTCCCTCAAATTAAAACAACACATACATTTATTTTTATAAACTTACAGTTATCTGAAAAAAAAAACAATGAACATAGTCAAAAGTAAACAAATGCGGTGAAAAGATTGCCATTCGTGTGACTTTTTTTAAATTTCGTATTTAAAATTATATGTAAAACAATATCGATATAATTGTTTTTAGACTGACAATCATGAATAATCAACCTAATTAGCATGTAGAATCAAAGTTGTGTGTCATATTCTGTATTGTTTAGCGAGCTTTATGTATCATATAATCATTTTAGCTGACTGTTTGCATGCCCCTATCCAATTCGCGTTTAATATTCGGTATTTAACAGCTCCGAGCCACGCTTAGTTCCCTTGCCAGTCGCGCCCGTCTGCTCTCAAGCAATGCTTCAACACCGTTTCCGAATAAATTAACACATCCAAAATATTGCGCAATAATAGGATAACAGAATGTCCACTAGACACGCGATTTCACTATGAATATCATAAATAAAGCTCTGAAATTGTATTTGGTATTTTTTTGTCCTCAGCAAGAAGGTTTCCAGTCCTTTTTATCGAAGGGCTAAGTATATTGTAATTGTTTGTTGCTTTTTTTCGAACGGCAAAATAATGATTTTATTGTGCTATTTTTTCAATGAGCAAACTGCACCACTATGCACTGTTTTCCGCTTATAAATGACCTCTTTCCCGATGTTCACATTAGTCTGTGCATTCAAAACGTAACTGATTAGCCGTGTCAACAATTCAGGGAACTCACATTTTTAAATAGATTTTTACTTCATGTCAGCTTGTATATTTTCCAGTAAAAATACACGTCCATTCTGTTAGTAATAATCGTCTGCAAGAGTTCGTGGGCGTGTGTTATTTGCAATCGCAGCCCCAGAATATGGAATAAATAAACGGCTATGGATGCATAGCTCGTGTAATCTCTCTGATTTTCGCGGTTATATCTGTCAGGGTGCATTGTTTGCTGCTATAATACCAAGACGGGAGATAAAAGGGATAACAAAGCAGTCAATTCCCATTAGACTTAATGTTCCTGTCTGTGTAATTTGCACATTGTGTACTTTTTTGGGACACGTGCGGTGTAAACGCCGGTGGACTTCATTGCGCAAATCAGACATATTTACCATTTTTTGATATTGATGTTCACAACACGGCAAAGTGACGTAATTTATTTTATTGACTATGTTCAAATCGCCGCGAGGGTTCGATATATATTATAAGCGAACATGTCAGGCACGATATAGTATGAATGAATGGAGCATAACCAAGTTTCATACGAACTGGTATACATCTGAGGTACCGAATTTCTTAAAATAATATGTATAGTGTTTGCTCAGATATATTGGCAACAGTGTTCCAGGTTGTGCGTGTTTCATTGATTTATAGTTTTTGGTAGAATACAACAGCCAACGTTTAATGGCAAACATTTGAAAAATATACACGTACGCTATTTCGCGTACCCGTCGCACCTGTTATAATGGGTCAGGATTGCAATAAATAGCGTTGTATTTACCATCTTAGAGAAATTTTCAGTTTGCCCATCTTTCCATAACACTTTAAAAAGGTTAAAAAAGTTGTCAGACTTTTACAGTGAATAAAGCATCGAACAATCACATTGAAACATGCTTTTGTCGCCGTAATGGCAATAAGTCAACCATCTTGTCAATGTGTGAAATATTGATATTGCAAAACAAGCCAGATGCGGAAATAAAAAAAAATCAAATCAGTCAATGTTTTAATTTTAAATTTCAAGTCGCCCGTGTGTCGGTTGGCGAGGACATGCAGAAAAAGATGTGCAAGATATTAATTCTGCTTGAATTCAATTGCAAAATAACAAACTGTTGATTAAAACAAATGACCACAGTGGTTGCGAAGTGAAATGAAACAGTATGTGGGCTGTCAATAGGGAACGGTTTGGCTTATGCCAATGTTATTTTATAACCACGAACTATAGCTGTTATCTGTTGTTGCCGTTTATCTCGTATATTTTTAACACACGGATTAAATACATGTCCGGCATTTTACGCTTACATTGTTTGTGAACACAAAAGTAAATTAATAAAATAAGATAGACACACTGACATTATTCAAGAATCAAAATATGAAAAGAAGCACTATTTGTTGGTTGTAAATAAATAACACTAATATTGTTACGTAAATATGTATGAATTCTGTTTTATATGTTTTAATGATAATTTACTTTGTTTAAACGTTTTCCTGTTGTCCAATGTTATTGTATATTAAATAAATTTTAATAGATATTGTTTTAATTGGAATTGCTGCCAATCCATTTCTTATTTTCTGATGTTCTTATCGTAACACATCATATTATGTTCCAATTCGACAGACAGGGACACACACATTTTCTTCCAGTGGCATCTGGTACACATTATTATTAAGTACTTCTTAATTAAACAAACAATACAAATTGAATAGGTTTAAATTGGCGCACACTTTCATTTGCAACGACCTTGCGGACACAGACAACCACTCGCCACGTGCTGTCGCGTGCAGTCACGTGGTCGAACAATAAACAAACACGATGCTATGTCTGTGTTACTTGGTCGCAAATCTGTCATATTGTATGATAAACACTGTGCCCGATCTAAACCTTCTTAATGAAAGAATATACATATGTGTCATTATCAAAATGATAATACTTATATAAAGATATAAAACATAATGTTAATAAAGATTTATAATCAGATCCATTCCTTGTTAACGATATATTTTACGATAAGAATAAGTATATCAATTAAGAACAACATTAGTATAATCTGCATTAAATACTGTTGCACCAATAGTATAAAAGTATGGCATTGAAGAATCAAATGCTGGCGTTCGATACGTTCCCCTTTTTAACACACCATAATTATCTATAATTCTCACTGTCCAGCATATTCTTAATTGTTATACATCTTTTGATTGCATCAAGAGAAAGATATGTAAAGACTGTTCTTTTGAATCCATTCAGGTGATATTTTGTTATTGTTGTGCGTACCATGAAAAGCCCATCAATAGCATTGCACAGACATATATAACATTGCATGACAAAATAAAACATTGAGCTCTTTTGTCGATATTAAATTGTTATTAAAAGATATTTTGAAATTTAATCGTATAGATTTTGAGATTGAATCGTATGGAGGTTGTATACTGTTGTACGCTGACGCAACCCCGCACCCACTCAAGAAATACAAAAGAACACGCCATGATATATAGGAGTAGCGAAATTCCGAAAAAATGTCAAGAAAAATTAGAGTTACCATCAGCTAGTCAATGGACTAAGTATGTCACCTGACAGGCAACAATAACGTCTTGGCCTCATATTGCCCAAAGTCAACAAAGCGATTAAATTTCTCTCTCCATATGCAGCAAACTGTCGCTAAATATGCTTGTGCGTGCCAATCTTGTCGCTAGTTGGAATGTTTCTAGTTTGTTCCAAGAAAATGTGTTCCGCCAATGAATGAGTGTCAAAAGCAATTCTTGCATGTATACATTATTTTCCCTTTTTTTTGTGGAACCAAAACGTTCTAAAGATTAATTAGGGGATGCCGATACTATGTTATCATAGAGTTCACCAGACTGCATACATATGCATGTTTGCTAATCTAAATTTACTTTTAATCGAATAAAATATGCGCACATCATAATAAATATAAATCAAATTTACTGGAAAGGCATAAGCACGTAAACGTGTTTTTTTTTCCTCAGAAAGAATAATATCGATGAGATAGATTACTTCCCCTGTTCTTTTTGCTCTTTTTACGCATGTGTTTGCATGTTTGTCTTATTGCGTGTATGTAGCTGACAAACAACAGAACAAGTTTATAGTCGTAAATATTTTTTTTCTTTGCTGTTCCGATAACACAAAACGAAATACACAAATAGGAAGCAATAATCAATAATGAAACCGCTACGTTAATCATTTTAATGATAAAACACACAACTATAATGTGTGCTCAAAAATATTGCAACGAAATTAATTTTACAATAATTTGTGTAACAAACCGTGTTTTCATTAATACAAATAATATATGTACAATATTATTGCCGTTTCGCATCGCGATTAAAACGTAAACAATTATAAACGAGCTATTCTTCTTTTTGTGGAAGCTAATACATATATCTTATAGTACTATAAATCAGCATGTTGTGATAAACTATCAAGTTACGTGCGGTGTTGTACTCAGACTTGTATTCACGCAATCTGTCTTGGAAGTTGTGTAAATCGTGTGTGAGGCTTCTATATATGATGACATAAACATATAACAAATATAGACCAATTTAGACTAGCAAATTATTATCATTGTAATCAAAATGTACTTACCTTAAGTTTATTTTATCGCCAGCAGTTTTGCCACGCATTTTGCTTTATCATTTAATTAGCAGTTGGCTGAATACCCTTGTTCAGATTTCGTGTTTAATATAAATAGTTTTAAAAATTAAGGCAAACNCCGAGGCTTGTTTTTAATTTTATTCAGTACTTTGAACTCTGTGTAAGAGAAAAAATCATAGTATTACAAATTCCTCGTGGCTTTGTAATACAATGTTAGAATTATTCTACACTTGACAAGATGGTTGTACGTTCTCCATGGATGGGTTCCATTCACACAGTAAATAATAATGAATACTTACAGAGTCCAGATTAACGTATCGAAAATATAACATGTACTTGCACTTATCGTCGTGTTATGTAATCTATTGTCAGCTTCATCGCATTTGCAATCTTTTAAAGTAATGACAAAAACAATGTTGGAAAAATAGTGTATACTTGTATTGAATTATTTCAGCTATCATATGCAAGTATGCAGTTCAGTTTGTTTAACAATTTTACCAAAAAAGATGGAATTATTTATGTTGAGTCCAATATCTGTGTAAACAAATATAATTAAACGAAATTGGCAGCTGACATAGGCCTTAGGTTTAATGAAGAATGAGAGGATTGTTCAAACCATCATACAAATTGTGGATGATGTTTAAAATTGACATTAGGTTGCGGCAAAACATTGCAATTCAGATTTCTAATTTACAGCATGACCAGATGACAAGTCCAATTCCAAGTGAAATAAAACACATTGTATGATGTTCCGCATGTCATCCGAATTGTCGACAATTAGAATCGACTATGAAAATGAGTCACGCGCATATTGGCGCGCGTGCATCGGACTTGCTCTAGATGTCAGTGCTTTATGTCATATGACAAACCTATGAAATCGCACAATCTGTCCTTTAAAGATGGCAAATTGTTCAGACAGCCCAGTTGTGTATTTCAAAACGGTTTGAATATTTTGTTTTCAAAAAAAAGAAACGAAGCTCCATTTGTTGGTTGTTAATAAATAACACTAATATTAAATGTTAATTATTATATATGAATTCTGTTTTATATGTATTAATGTTAATTTACTTTGTTAAAAGTTTTTTTTTCAAATGTTAGTGTGTGCGATATATTAAATGAATTTTAAAAGATATTGTTTTGATTGGAATTGCTGCCAATCCATTTCTAACTTTCTGATGTTCTTGTCGTAACAAATCATATTTTATGCCAGTTCAACAAACAGGAACACACATTTGCTTCCAGTGGCATCTGGTACACATTATTATTAAGTACTTCTTAATTAAATAAACAATACAAATTGAATAGGTTTTAATTGGCCTATTAATTAATTTTAATTTCATTTGTAACGACCTTGTGGACACAGACAACCACACGCCACGTGCTGTCACGTGCAGTCACGTGGTCGAACAATATACAAACACGATGCTATGTCTGTGTTACTTGGTCGCAAATCTGTCATATTGCATGATAAAAACTGTGCCCGATATAAACTTTCTTATTGAAAGGATATACATATGTGTCATTATCAAAATATTAATACTTATATAAAGATATAAAACATAATGTTAATAAAGATTTATAATGAGATTCATACCTTGTTAACGATATATTTTACGATAAGAATACGTATATCAATTAAGAAGAACATTAGTATAATCTGCATTACATACTGGTGCACCAATAGTATACAAGTATATTCTTAATTGTTATTCATCTTTTGATTGCAGCAAGAGATAGATATTTACAGACTGTTCTTTTAAATCCTTTCAGGTGATATTTTGTTATTGTTGTACGTACCATGCAAATACATCAATAGCATTGCACAGACATATATAACATTGCATGACGAAATAAAACATTGACCTCTTTTATCGATATTAAATTGTAATGAAAAGATATTTTGGCATTTAATCTTATGGATTTTGGGATTGAATCTTATGGCGGTTGTTTACTGTTGTACGCCGAAGCAACCCCGCACACACTAAAGAAATACAAAGGCCCACGCCATGATATATAGGAGTACCGAAATTCCGGAAACATTGTCAAGAAAAATTAGAGTTACCATCAGCTAGTCAATGGACAAAGTATGTCGCCTGACAGGCAAGAATAACCTCTTGGCCTCATATTGCTCCAAGTCAACACAGTGATTATATTTCTCGCTCCATAAGCAGCAAACTGTCGCTAATATGCGTGTGCGTGCTAATCGTGTCGCTAGTTGTAATGTTTCTAGCTTGTTCCAACAAAATATGTTCCGCCCGTGAATTAGTGTCAAAAGTAATTATTGCATGTATACATTATTTTCCCTTTTTTGTCGAACCAAAACGTTCTAAAGATTAAGTAGGGGATGCCGATACTATGTTATCATAGAGTTCACCAGATTGCATAAATATGCATGTTTGCTAGTCTAAATTTACTTTTAATCAAATAAAATATGCGTTCATCATTATAAATATTAATCAAATTTACTGGAAAGGCATAAGCACGTAAACGTGTTGTTTTTTTTTCAGAAAGAATAATATCGATTAGATAGAGTACCTTTCCCTGTTCTTTTGCTCTTTTTCACGCATGTGTTTGTTTGTTTGTCTTATTGCGTGTATGTAGCTTACAAACATAGATTTCAAAACGAAATATAGACTCTTTAAGACTAGCAAATTATTATCATTGTACTCAAAATGTACTTGCCTTAAGTTTATTTTATCGCCAACAGTCTTGCCACGCCTTTTGCTTAATCATTTAATTAGCAGTTGGCTGAATACCCTTGTTCAGATTTCGCGTTTAATATAAATAGTTTTAATACTTAGTCAAAAATAAAGAAGCTGTTAGTGTCCACTTACATCTCAAAATGTAAAAGTTAAAAAGCGAATATGATCGAATACAGTTACAAAAAGTGGAAACAAACAACTATTGTATATAAGAAAAAGGGATACAGGCAGAAACATTGAGTTTCTTCGCATAACAGTTATTTTTCAAATTGCGATACATTGTCATATTAACGAGTGATTAAATAATGATTAACGAATTTGATTGGTCCAGAATGCATTGCCGGAATTCCTGACATTTGAATTTGTTGGGCAAGAAACTAATGGAATTTTATTCGTGTTTATTTTGAGAAGGAAGTACTACGGGAAGAATGTGGATTGTGTTGTCACATAAAACTAATAGAGCTATTGATGCGACAAAAGGTCATTTTAGCGAGTCGTTTGTCATTCTATTTTAGGGGGAGAAGATGTTACTCTCAATGGAGCTAATGGTCGTAACGCAACAAAATCGTTAGCTGATGCCTTGTTAATTTCGAAGGACACTTTCAAACCTGTTGTAACCACTTATACAATGATACCCGATTTAAAGGCCCTAACAATACAAATCGCAGACAACTAAGTAGCCATTAAAATACCGCCCGAATCCCAACAATGCGTAAAGCCATATTCTCTTCCAAGAGACCAGACAACGCTTTTGGCAAATGTTTTGTCCGATTATTCGTTCAACTGTCATCACCATCACCATCATCACCATAATCACCATAATCACCATCATCACCATCGTCACCNCATCATCAGCAGCAGCAGCATCATCAGCATCAGCATCATCGTTATAATCGCCATCGTCATCATCGTTATCGTCGTCATCACAATCATCGTCATCATCACAATCATCATCAGGATCAGCATCAGCATATTTGTCGTCGTCGTATTAATAAACCAATTAAGTATCTTTCAATCACTACGCTTGTCTTGTAAACGCTCACTAACAAATTGTACGAGAGCTAAATGATGGGGTTACCATACCGTTTGACTTTCATGTAATGACAATATCACACGACAGTTTTTTTTTTCGACTTTCTAACCACTGTTATCATAAACAATATTTTAATTACAGGTATCGGAGTGAAATTTATAAATCTTCCATTCACGAATAAAGAAGGAATAATGATTTAATTTATAGAACAAAGAAGAGCCGCCTTCAATGGTATTAACCGGAGTGGTCCGAAACTAATACGGGGTCAAATTTCTAAACAAAACTCCCCTAGTGATGGTCCTTTACAAATACGTTCCGCCGGTTTTACGCTGACGGCTTTATAGAAATTAAATACGGTATGATATTGCCATCGAATTGCCACGACAGACGGTGCTGGAAATTTAGTTTTCATTAACAATTTGAAATATTCCGGCAATCATGTCGGTGACAAAAGGCGATTAGATTTCATCAGTACCATAGGGTACGCAGCAAAACGAGCATATTTGATTATGAAAATGAGCAACATTAGAGCCGACCATGTCCATATGCTCAATTCAAGCTATGGTCTTGATTCCAAGGCACCGAACCAGCGTGCGTCTTTTGTTTCTTGCAAGAATCGAGATGAAGAGCTCAAGAAATTGGGCGGTATTGTTATTAAGAATAACCAGTTTGTGATGCGTTAATTAGACCATCCTTCATATGCGATCTTGCGTTGTGTGCATTTTATTTATTTCTAATGTGAGTTTCCATGCAAGTCCAAGGATATCGCGTTTTAAAAGGACAATTTGTAAGTAATGTAATATCGTTTCACGTAACAAAGTTATGCTGCAACACTATGCTTCAGTAATGATTATAATAGTACGACACTTATTAGTATTATTTTATGTTTAAACTTTAATGTATTGTGCATTATTACACAAAAGATGAATACGGTGACAGCGATAACAATTGTATTTTAATTTGAAGAAAAACATTTATTGTTTTGCATTTTGTACGTTCACTACTCCTAGATACCAGATATAATATTTGATATATCAACATCCGCTATATCGTTCATCATATTTAACAATACATGAAGGAAAAGAAGGCATTCAAATTAAGCATGAGATAATTAAACTAATATGAGAAAGTACCAACTCAAAAAGTTATGCGGGCCAATACCTGCTTAAAATACAATTAAATGAATAGTGCTTTATTTTTGGACGTTTTTTTGAGTGAAGAATTATTTTTGAAGGAAGAGTAATGTTGAGACGAGGTTCGACACAGCAATTGTATTTAAAATGGCATGTACGTTGCGGTGACATGTTGGTTTGATACACGTGGTACGCAGTTATACGTTAATCCTTGGACGTTTTATGGTCTATCAATGTGTTTAAAATATAATTTGTTTTACTATAAGCGGGTAGTAAAAAATGCTACCTTGGAATACATAACATATGGCAACACGCAATTATAGCTTTTGGATTCAATTATGCCATTGCTGACAATGTTCCAAGGTAGTTTATGTGACACTTATGTGGGTGTACATCTTGTGTGACCCATTATAATTAAGCGGCGATTTCGCTGTTGATTACGGGTGTATATAATCGTATAACGACGTTCAATTAAGAACATTTGTGGTGCTCAGCGATTAGCTTAATGCTCTATTATGTGATTTCGCGAGGGATTCACGCCGTAAACGTTGTAATCGGACACACCCTGTTCTGGCTTTATGCGTCAAATTATGGACCTCTCCATACATTGAAGAAAAATGTTATTGACGTTAAACATGTAAACGTAATTTATAGTATAATTTAACACATTATGCTCACAATGGCCATTTGAACATGTAAAAAGGAAGCCGAAACTATTATGCCATTCAAAACAAGTATGCCATTCAATACCAGTATGCAATTCGTATGATTGCGATATTTAATTTTAGATTTTAGGAAGAGATACATTGAAAATTGTTAGTATTAAAAGTTACGTGTTTAAAACGAAATTATATTGTATTTTACGAAACAAATTCAAACCAGTGATTGCTTCTATTGAGTATGTGTTTATTGAACTCCCATCAACGAAACAAACAGTTTCTCTATCAATATTACACGGCGAAAACATTCACGACGTATTTGTTCTGAGAAGTATACCAATTAGTGATGTGTTGATAAATAGGATGTCACATTTAAACGTGATCGTCCATGTAACAATAATGGACAATAATGGACAACAATAACAAATTGTAGAGACAGAGCATACTCATTTAGTAATAATCGAGTCATTATGTGTATAAATTATGTCACGTACATACTCAATCAGAACAAAAGATAAATCAATACTCTCTTTGTATATTCCTTTTTTTCCAACAGTTACATTTATTGACATTGTAAATGTAACAAATATTTTTACGAGCAAGTGAGAATATGTAATATCTCAAAATGTGCTGTGGCCGTCAAATGAGTAGAACATCTAATTTCTTGAGAACCGCAACCCACTTGCCTTTCCACAATCTGGGAAGCCCCCGACATATGGTTGGGAAACAACTTAACAAGCTACATTTACGGATCTGAACACCCTATTCCGAGCAAGCATCAAAGTGTGATCACTGTTTAGACACCAACGGCCCCTTTTATTTGACCAAACAGAAATGTGCTGCCGTCGAAGTACTCGTGCACACCTAATAACCGTCCGTTTAACCCAAGGATCGATTCTATTTTGCTGATTGCAACATGCGTATTAAGATTTTGAGGTACACTTTTATGTTTTGCGTTACATAAACCAGTAAGTGGAAGAAAATATAAGTTTGTAGGAATAGAGTATAGTCAAACATATACTTGATGTCTTTTAATTCTTTTTTTGTTTGACATTATTACAACTATACGTTCGTTCAATTAAGCTCTCAGCGTTTTTACTGTAATTAGTTCGACCAGCCGCTGAATCCATTGAGTATTTGACCCGTAATACTCACATCAGCCATACATGGGAGACAGAGCCACCAATGGTAATCGAGTTTTTATGAAGGCGGCGCTTTTATCGACTAATCATGTAAGCCCTAGCCCAAGGGAGACTGGCGATTGGATATTTTATGGCGGTGTTTACTATGGATTCACTTGCTGATACAAATTGCAACAATGTTGAAAGTCAATACGGTTATCATTCCGTAACTGGATTCCAGTGTTATACGGAGAGCTACTGGAGAGTCTGTGCGTCTTCATTGCGGATCAAGTGTATGAGGTTGTTAAATTTGTGAAAACACTAAAAAAACATGTGGAGATATATCTGAAACACCTTGATAAATGCATGTCGAAAGAACAAATTGTGCTTGAAAAATTGCTGGCAACCATAGGAAATAATAAACGAAAAGTTTAAAGATTGACCTACGACCGGTAAGTACACATAATACATTTTCCAATTATTATTTTTTTGTATAATTAATGATTTGTTTTTCATAAAAACATAGAAAAAGTATATTGTTTTCAGTTACATTATTCAAATGGGTAGTGTTGAAGTTGTAGAAAAAAAGAAATAACACATATATGAGTCGCGTTTATTTATTTATTACCTTTAATTAGACAACGTGTGGAGGAATGTTTAAAACATATTAAAACCACTTTACTTCATGTTTTAATGATATGAACTCTATTCATGTATTTTGCTTTCGTTATTATTTTCTTTCATTCAATTCACTCATATTACAATTTTCATAGCCATAATATTTCACGACTTTGGAACTACAATTCACTTACATAATATGTACGGATATAAAGATAATCAAATGCTTAAACATCAATAGTTTCGACACACATCGTTTTACAAACCAACATCAGCAGCAACAACATTAATTACAGAGAATTACAAACGATTGACAAATCATTAATCAACATCTCCGTAAAAAGGTGGTTTCTGTCCGCCCTATTTCGCTTGTCCTGTAATCGTAAACTGCGGTACCTGCCCGATATCTCTTGGTCACATACCAGTCCAATATACGACCCTCTTATTACCCATAAACCCTTGGGTAAGGTAGATTTAGTCGTCAAAGGTTTGTAGATGTATTATTTATTTAACCAAATGTTGTTCACTTATATGTCTTTGTTGTTTAATCATGTCCACACCCTGCTCATTACCTTTTATTAACTTTTCGATTTCGTTTTCTTTGATAGCTTAAGCGATATCTCTGAGGTCAAAACCTTTAAGACAAACGATGATTTACAATCCAGACAGGGACGGGCCCCCTGTAGATAGGTCGCTAAAATGTTGTTTTTACACAGTTTACACATAAAATGTTAATTTCTGAAAAACTTACTTTATGTAAATATGTTTAATGATAAGAATTTAGGGAATATGTTTCAAGTGTTGATGAGAAAAAAAAACAAGGATTTCTTATGAAACTGTTGAAACACTACGCGGGATGCGTAATTGATTGAACATTTTAAACCAGAACATCTATATATAAAACCTCTGTATTCAATCCAAAGAAGATCTCTATGTTTTTGGGGCAAGCTTTGCATACATGTGGGAAATCTGTATAAGGCATTCGGAATTTTTAATTAATTATAAAGATCTGCTAGCGTCGAGAAATAAAACATAAATACAAAGAGCGCTTTTTTCTGCTGACTTTAGTTCCTTGTATGCGAAGCGATTAATTAGTGTTTCTTTTATAAGTGCTTAATTTCAGTTGTGTTTTGAGCGTTCCTCGTTAATATCTGTGAAATCTTCGTGCTAGCATTTGCAATATGCAGCTGAATGTTTTGATAAAATAAATCCCCTTGTATAACATTGAACGTTCAATAGAACGACGTGCATTAATGTGACATTAACCAGCAATTTAATGTTGCCAGTGTTTTAGAATCATCGTTGGGATTTTCTACTTGGAGATGTGATTTCACGCGAGAGGTCGCCCATAAAATCGTGGCCCTACTTGTAAAGCAGATGCTTTAAAGCTTGTTCATCATTATCTACAAGTCATTAATCACGTGACAACGGGAGACCATTGGACCAATCATGATCGCCTTTGTTCGGCACCTCTCGGCTTTATTCGCTAAAACCAACAAGTCTTTTTTTAATGCGGCGACTTCATCATCAATTAAGCGAAAATGCTACGAATCTAATTGAAACATTATCTCGATCGCCGTAAACGTTTAAGTCTTTTGTCAGCCTGGCGGATATGTTTTATCGCCGGTTTGGCGAAGAGCTTGTTTGTGAGGCAAAAAAGCGGGTTGAAGCATGATACTCGACCACGGATCAATGTAAACACGTTCTTTGATACCCGAGAAGTTGCCTTCGCAGTTTGGATGTCGGATTATTTGCCACTATATCATGTTGTGTTTTGATTGAGCTAGGTTTTATTAATTAATTTATTTTTCATCAATTGCATTACGTACAAACACACAAACTTCATTGTGTATACATTTTTCCTGTGAAATATTTCACTAAGCATTTAAGTGTTACAATTATTATTAAGAACGAATATAACATTCTTGAAAAATGTTGATATACATGTAGGCCGTTGTAATATTGTTGTGACAATTGAACCATTGTGCACATGTTTTATATGTATTAAGAATGTTTATGATGCGTTCCAACGGTTGGGTGCAGTTTAAATAACTTACAGCAGACAAATGTAATGTTTCAGGATACAATAAAGTGTTGTGGTATATTGGGTTATAAAAAAAGGAATATTGTATAGAGAACATCAAATTTAAAGTAAAGGCAGTGTGAACGCAACATCTTTACCTAATTAAAAAGTGTTTTTGTTTCGTGTGTTTAAGCATAATGAACAGGAAACAATCACGTGCAATATGTATATAGAACCATGATATTCAATGTTAGTTAAACAGTTCTAAACATAACCGGAAACTATTCTTGTAAATTATTGATGGATTATAGCATATTCACTTACTGGAAATATTTAAAAAATCAAACTCCAAAATTCCTATCAGGAGAGAAATTCTTGTTCTTATCCACTACGTTTATAACAGGACACAAACAAGGGCATAAAAACGAAAAAGAAAGTTGTGGCAGTTTTTGCAATACCGGAATATATTCTGAATAAAAAAACTTCATCAGCTCTCCTCTCCTTCAAGTATTTTGCCAAAAAGAAAAACATATTCTACTATTTATGTCTTTTAAAACCTCTACTATAAATACGATCGCTCTTTCTTATGTCCACATTTAACAAGGTTGTTATAGAATAACACACGCTTATCAATGCAGTTAGAAGTTAATGTCAATATAAATTTTTGAATCCACAAAAAAATATTACGAGAATAATAATAATAATAATAATAATAATAATAATAATAAAAATAATAATAATAATAATAATAATAATAATTCAGAAAGGTTATGATTGTATGTTTTGTAAACAATGAATCAAAATAAAAAGTCGATTAAATACTTTGCAATAATATATCTTTGTTAATTATATACCAGTTGTATAAGGTACCGCTTAAAATTCATGTTTTGTACATAAAACTTAAACAACGTTGCTTCACTCTTTAACAGTGAACTATGGGAGTGATAGCGGAAACGGATGTCGACTACGGCAGGATTTTTGGACCATTTCCGAAAGTCGGCCATATTCCGCCGACGCACTTTATTGGTTATCTGACGTCCGACGAGAAGAGAGTTACCGCCGAGTTTAAGGTTATAATTTAAATAAATGAATGTGTATGTGCTTCTTATAATAAAATGATGGTACTGATTTCGTTCTTACGATTGTTGCTGATAATAACTCACTAAGTATTTACTTTTTATTGAAAACATATGTCGTATCAAAGATGAGTGCTGCACGTTCTTTATTCTTATCACTTAAAAAGTATGCAGATTTGTTGAGAATTATTGTATGTAGAACCCTAGTGTGCTATGATAATTATAATATCAACCAGTGTGCTAGGCAAATACAAGTTGCTATTTATTTCCACTAACATCGTTAAAAATATTGTTAGTAGGTTGGCTTAATTTTGTTTCGTTAACTATATTTCACATTCCACTCTTTAATAAGATTGTGCGACAAATTTTAAGACTCTTCCCAATCTCTATTTAATAATTCATATTTATTTGTTTGCTTCTTTAAAGTACATTTAACGAATATAATCGAAGATTGCAAATATTCGCGCAAACCAAATAGTTATTTTTTCATTTAATCGAATTTAGCAAACAATATCGAAAAAACCACATAGATTACAAAACAAAGATTACCGTGGACACATGCACATTAAGTCGCTCGTGTTGATGGAGATATTTTTTACACCTAATACTATTTATTTTAAAACAAAATTCTAACACTAAAAGCGATATCAAATTGGAATATTTAATAAGTTCAGTATAATGTGTCTGCAACGGCCTCCAACGAACCAATCAAACGATCCATTGTTTCTCTTTGATTACAGGTGGATCTGAACGAAGGTAACCTAGGCAACACGTGGATGGCGTACGTACAGCCGGCCAGGACGGTGGACGAACAGAACACAGAGGCGTACATGAAGGACGGAAACATCTTCTACAGGTCGGAAAAACGAGTCAATAGTAGATATGAACAGGCCAAATCACTGCATTTGCAACGGTGTAAATTCATAAACTGCATACATTTACAAATCAACGCCATATTCAATAAAGTATTAATTGTTTCGAGTTTTGCCATATGACATATGTTTTTTTTATTTTGTTATCAAGTTATAAACGATATGTTTTAAGTGCTTATTATCTATTTTGAGTATTTTCTGAATGAAAATGAATTGGGTATGTGTAACTAAGGTTATAAAAACAACAAATAATTTCTGATTTCTTGGCAATACATGCTAGTTAAAAATGTACAACAACTATTTTTTTAAATAATTTAACTATTCGGTAACCTATCTATTTTCTTCAACATCATGAAAATTAAGACACAATCTTGCAAGTCCGTAAAGTGACGTAGGAAATAAGCCTGTGCAATTCGCACAGGCTAATCAGGGACGGCACGTTCCGCTTTAATGAACTTTTTCATTAAAATGTTTATCTTCTTAGCCAGAATCCACTTTAAGCGGCATGTGTCGTTTTGATTAGCCTGCACAGGCTTATCTGTGAAAACACTTTACGCACATGCATTAAGCTTCGTTTTTCCAAACTTCAGAACACTCCGGATAATTCGTGCACATGAAGAAATTCTCGTATGGTACAGTAAAGACTTCGCCCTGATCCTGGGTATAAACTTCAACGTGCATCAAAAAACACGTCAGTACAACTCAGTTGAAACTTTTTAATTAAAGCTTCCATTTGATTTAGTATTGGTTCTTATATTTAATCAACAACTTTCTTTTTTATATTACAACGATTGGGTTTTCGTTTACTACAAACGAATAATAAAACAGAACTAAGAATAGTATGCCATTATGTAAAAGAATCACTTACAGTAGGAACATCTATTTTAAATGCAAGAATGCTTTAATTGTTCATCCTCTTTTATCTTTTGTTGTTTTTTGTTGTTATATTTAATTTTTTGATCACGCCACTTCATTTGCATAGTAAATAATTGGTAAATATGTATACAACTTTGTTCCTATCACAGTTGACCAACTATACTGTATTGTTGACAATGTACATTGTACAAGTCGAATTAAACTGTCTGTCTGTCTGTCTGTCTGTCTGTCTGTCTGTCTGTCTGTCTGTCTGTCTGTCTGTACTCAAGAATGTCTTAAAGTTTAGAAAGTGAGGGCGAAAAATCTCAATGGGATCTGATGTAACGAGCTCTAAAGACACATATTCAAGAATATCATTTAAGTGGATAAAGCACCTAACATAATTACTCGTACTAAAACGAAAGGATTTTCATAAAATAAATGGGCTCTTGCCAACAATTAAAGGCCTTATGATGTTGATATGCGTTTCTTTTATGTTTATGTGATTGATTTTGGTAAAATATGGCATGATATCTATCTGTAGATGGTGATACACTCGAATGTCCTGACTGTGGAGAAAAGTTCCGCTTTATTTATCCGCTTATGGCCCATATCCAGTTCCGGTGCACGTGTTCCAAGGGTTCGTACTGCATCAGTCCTCACTCGAAGACGAAGACATCTGTCAGCATCAACATGGCGAGTGATTTGAATCAGAAAGGCGTTGAACGAAAGATGACAGAAAATGTGAACGAACATCGCAATGTTAAGCGTAAAATAGATTCTGAAGAACTCTTTGATACATATAATAAGCGTAGTGTATATCTAAAATCATTCGAACGTTTCGAAGAAAACAATAATATTTCCTGTAAACAACAAGAGACACCGGTTTCGAAAGATCGTTGTGAATCAGCGGATATTGGTAGTGCATTCAGGAAAGTTGAAAAGCCGTCGGTGTCTGTAACAGCGTCCATGGAAGAAAGGAGCAAACCTAGAGCTGACAGTAGAGTAATATACGATGATTTTGAGGCGGAAATGCGAAAAGGCAAAGAGCACCTTGTCAAACACTTGTATAGCAAAACATTTATTCCACCGAATTCAATAGCAGGCCGATTCATTGGTGGGCTAGGAATGATGACAAACTGGTTGGTTCCTAAATCATTAAGCGGCCATTCCTACCTCGATCACAGGTCCTTCGAAGAACAGATGCACATGTCCTCTGTTTACAAACCAGAACCTCTGCAAAGGTTTCCGACTCAAATGCGAGCTCTAAGTCAAGACCAAATCAAAAGTTTTCCAACTGGCGAAATGCTTAGCAAACAGCTTCTCATGGAACAGTTACGGAAGTCGCAGCTTCCGAGCGTCCAGACAGCAAACCCGATGGTCGAGAAACTGCTGCAGACGACAGCCTCGCCGGCCATGCTGCAGCGGTCAATCCAACAGCTGAATCTGGCCCAGAACTGGTGCGCAAAATGCAACGCTACGTTCCGAATGACGAGCGACCTTGTGTATCACATGCGTTCGCATCACAAGCGCGAGTTCCACCCTATTAAAAGAAAACGCGACGAAAAACTGCAATGTGACGTTTGTAAAGAGACTTTCAAAGAACGCCACCACCTGATGCGTCATATGACGTCACATTCGTGAAAAAAGTAAGATTAATAAATGTGCCAAAATCAAAATAGACTATTATCATGAAGATTCTTACTCACTGCAATATTACTGCTGTCAGGAATTGATATTTAATTTCTTTTCAAATGAGTATTAAAACTATCTTTTACACGACCATGTATTTTTATTGTTTGTGCTGTTGTTGGAAAGCAAAAACACTATTTTTAAGGTTAATGTGTTATGAATTGACATGTTCAAAGATACGTGTTTAACTATATTTCACTATACCATTATGATTTTGATTTACGTCGATTAGTGGTTTTTGTTGTTTTAAATCCTATTTGAATGCGCATTTTCACAAGTATGGCTGTTATGTTTGTTTTATTTGATAAAATAATTGTGGTAAATATGTTTTTCGTTCGTTTCTATTGTACATCAGCGGGTTTCTTTCCTGACAATTTAATATATAAGTGCATTTCAGTTATGGCTGCAATATAAATCTAAATTGTGTAGTATACTGATAAGCATGTTCGATTTAAAATTTTGAAAACAGTGGCGTTCTCAACATTTATTACGACTTCGAAATATTGTTTAGCGATTAAAGAAGATCAAATTTTACGACAAATATATTATAGCTTTTAACGGGTGCATTCATCCATGGTTATACTTTATTACGCATATTCAGATATCTAATAACAGATATTTGATAGCATTTACATAATTTAATTGTAAAGGTTTATTGAGTCCGTACGCCAAATACAATATGATTGTGATGAAAACAATATGAATATGATTGTGTCCAATTTAATTAATGTTTTGGATGCCATCCACTCGATCATATTACAGTTTAAAACTAGAATTGTAAATAGTTCACTTTCGTTCAAGGTCCTTTTGAAATATTAATTATAACCATAGCAATAATGTGTAATTTAACTGGAAACGAGTAATAGGTATTTAGGTTTACAACGGAAGATGTCAATGCCGTCCTATCAGGATCGGTAGGCACATAACACCTTAGTATCGTAGTATCGACAAATAAAACTAAAATTGTGATGCCGTACTAATTGACTGGTACCTTGTTCCTACTATAATTGCGTATACAGATGAAATATTGTATGAATAATGGTAAGAACGTCTCTGATGTTTACACTAACACGATTTTGCTAACAATTTGATATATTGCACACTCTCGTAATCTCGTTCCGTACGCTGACATATGCTCAACGGACCTAGTGATTTGGACAAATATGGCAAATGTGTTGGGGATGCCGTGGAATCTGTCATGGATCATACTGGCGTGCCATCAATCTACCGGAATTGCTCCATGCAAGCATGGGGGGAAAGACGCGAACAAATATTCGAAGCGACGTTGTCTGCTTATTGGAATAATCGTGCGTTTCAGTAACAGTATAGTAAAATGAATACAAATTTTACCTTTAGGTTTTTGCGTACTTACAGAATTGCACTGTACAATAAATCGCACAAGATTTGCGAAATGAATGGAAATTTAGTTAAGACAATTTTCAGACTCTAAGATAGATACACATATGTGGTTCAACACCATTTGAAATCTCTAAAATAGCATCAATTTACATGAAGGGACTCCACAAGAAGTTAAAGTTTCAATCCTCCCGGCAACCCGATTGAGCGATGTTTTGACATCAGCGCGAATAAATTAGATAGATTGCTTAAACATGTCAACATCCGTTATCACATTCTTAATCAAAACATGTTATAGATTTGGTGCATTCATCTGGGTCTAAAATCATTTCTGTTGCTTGCATATGTTCAAAGAAACCAACATTTATTTGGGATATCTCGAATTTTGCCGCCGGGCGTTTATTAGCAAGGTCATATTGACAATCCATCAATCAAATTTAACAAACGGTATCTTTGTTTTCTCAGCCATATGCAGCAAACATTCATTTTGTAACTTCTTCTTAGAATCAAAATTGCTTTTACTCTGTCGAAATGTTTTGCAAAATTGTTGAGTCGATTGCGAACGGTCGTTCTTTCGCCTCTAGCTATATACAGTCCAACCTGTCCCAGCGACCACCTTTTAATAGAGACCACATTTCCATAAAGACCACAACGATTTCCACCCGAACGATTTCACTATATATTGCACCTGCGAATAAAGCCCACCTGCGAGAAAAGACTAAAGACCGCAATTTTACATTCCCAAAAGTCTATTTTGATAGCTAACAACGACCACTTCAATCATAACAATCAACGATTGTGCAACTTTCAATAAAAAATGGCGGCCATGACGCTGTGGTAGTAACGTGATAGACGTCTTGCAAGTGTTCTCCTCGGTCGCTATGGAGATATTTGCAAGTGACAGTTTACTGCACTCGATAGCAGTTGTTTGTTTATTTAATACACATTGCTAATTTGTAGCCGCCTGTTTCTTTTATGCATTTGACCGTTTGTCAAAAGTGTGAGAGTTGCCTTTGTATTTAAGTGACTCGCGATTATTGTACTTATTGCCGAAAATATCAAACAAAAAGTTTGGGGCTTCTTCAACGCATGAAGGAAATTTGCGGTTTTGTTACAATAACGCTGCCACTTACACACATACATGTTGATATTCATTCCTTTCTAAAATTTCTCCGTTATAAGACGTGCATTAATTATCGATAAGTTAATTGTCAGTTAAAGTACATATACATGTATGTCAATAGTTATTTATACATGTACATGTATATGATTAATGAAATAAATAATAAAAACATAACGAAATTGAAATAATAAATATAGAAACAAAACTGTGTTTTCAATCCTGTATTACATTATACACGCATTAGTATTCAAACATTTAAACAATATAGAGCACATACATAGAAAAGGTACCTGTTAAAAGCCTACTAGCATATTTTGCGAAGTATCAATCGACCATGCGAAAAAAGACCACCTGTGAACAAAGACCACAATGGCTAAATACCTTTAGTGGTCTTTATTGACAGGTTAGACTGTACTTACGTTCTTAGATTAAACAGTACATACATTCACTTGCGAACTAAAATATAAACTAAAATTGCGAACATACGCAATGACCAACATACAATAAGCAGCCTAGATATTTTCTCTATTTTTTTCCACAACTGACCGTTGCTCTGAATAATCTATCATTAAACAAATTCATAGTGATTATACTAGCATCCATACCGATTTGTCGGACACAACATCTGATAAAAGCATAACAAACATATTAAGATTGGGGGCCAAGGCAGCGTGACCAGATGTTTGATTAGGTGGCATATTTGGAATTGCAAACATTGCTTGATAAATGACGTCCACCAAGAGATGAAATCCTGATTCGTTGAACGGCTAATAGCAAACAGTTCGGTCATATTGTGATCGTAGGCTTTGATGCCGCATTCCGATGGATAAAATTTACTAAATAAAAAGCGATTGAAGATATTCAAAAGCTAATCTATCAAAAGAAGTATGTTTAGTTATCCGAAAGTCATATATATATTTATTGCATTAGAAACGCATACATGCATCTTTAAAAAAATTCGAATCATGTAAGATACAAGTATCTTAAACGGACACTCATTTAAAAAAGATGTCTATGAAATTGACATATATACAAATATATCAACACTTATATTTAAGTTAACTACGTAGTGAAATGCAATTGCGCCCAATGTTAAGCAACTATAGAAGATATAAATGTATGGTTGTACAACTAATGATAAACCATCTAATAGTTTACAGCCGCAACTTCCCAATTATGAATTGTAACAGGAATGATATCGCGTGCACCCGAGGGAGCCAGAAAACTATTCAGACCAATTAGATTGAAACCAACATAGGCATAATGCTGGACCATATTTCATACTTTGACGATCAAATAAACGGACATATGTAATAATGATAAAAGTGATATTAATATTCAGTATTATTACATGTTGGCATAAATATCAGCTCAAATATGTTTGTGGAAAAATATTGCAATCGATTCAGACGTATGAAACATTATAATTGGAATACAAATACATAAGCATGTCCATTTGTTAAGTGGATTGAAACCAGCTTCCAACAAATTCGAAACACATCTGAAGCCGTTTCTGTTTTAAACATATTTTAAATGATTAGATTTTGTTTATTTACGTTGACGCAATTGAAATAAATAAATCATAACACAGCCACCAACAAAAACACCAATCACGGAAACAAATCTGCCTGTATGTTTCGAGGATGACAGTCCATAAAAACCGCCAATATTTCTTCCTTCACTTCTACGAGAAAGGCAATCCGCAAACTATTTATTCCGCCAGTGCAATGAATAGAAACGTAAGGGCCTCTTATTAAGTCCGTAATGAGCGAACCATGTATGGACAGTGTTTCCCAATTAGCATCTGTCATCTGCGTTTATCCTCGACAAACAGCCATTGTGCAAGGTTTTTCCAATCCAGTTTGGATATTAACAATATCAGAATGTGTATATTTTGGGAAATATAATATTTGTTATTGAAAATTATTATGAAGGCACCCTACACTGTTTTAGAATAGCAAGCACCATGTTATACCAATTTATGAATGTTTTACTCTGTGCATCAGCTGGCTTGCGTTCATAGTGTTAACTTTGATGCTCTCGAAATCACCAAATAGGGCTAAAATCTCTTCGTAATAATTATCTAATCTAAATATTTAAATAACACATTAATATATCAAAAGGAGGTCAAAATTATTTTAGATAGTGTGTCATGTTTGAAAGGTTTTTTGATAACCAATTTTACTCGCGTAAAGCAACGCGGCTTTAAGCATTGTTAGAACTATTGACGNGGCTTCAGAAACAGATGATGACAAAATAATGCTTCAATGATATCAATACCGATTTGTGAGACGCAACATCTGATAAGAATATAACGAACATATTTAGATTGAGGGCACAGGCAAGGTGACCAGATATTTGATTAGGTGGCATATTTGGAATTGCAAACATCGCTTGATAAATGACTTCAATCAAGTGACGCGAGCCAGACGCGTCAAGCGGTAACGGTGAATTTTATAGACATTCATATCACGCCGTTTAGAGGCATCTGATGTATACGTAAGGGAAATATTGTGATTGAGGTCAGAAATTAGATTTTCGATCAAAATCAGATATGCATATTTTAATCATAATTCTTATTTAGAAACTGGTCGTAGCAATTCAGAGCTTCGAGGTTAATAATACATGCACATTAATCAAAAATCTTTTAATTTGTTTGTATCATATATATGTATTGGTTGGCTTCTAATAAATTAATTTTGTTTAACAAAAAAAAATTAAATTGCAGTTCACGTACGCATGACAGAGTAAATACAATACTTACGAAAAACTATCAATTTCCCAATTTACACAGTATCTATTTTATGTAATTCTACACTAACACATTTGCATGGTTATAGTTAAAAAAAATAGATCGTTAAACGCAGTAGGCGAGCAAGTCAGTATAGAACACTAAAATCATTTCAGTCGAAATCGATAAATATTTCAAAATAGCCCTGCATATAGCATGGTAGTTTAATAACAACTTGTAAACCATGCAATTAATACTTGAACATATTGCATTTCATAATCATTTGTTATGCAATATTTGTTTTAGCTAGGTTATATAATGCAAAAAGACAACGATAAAGTGGCATTTGACGTTTTTGTTTTAATGTTTTAAGAAGGATTACCAATATATGGTTTCCATTATTGCGATATGTCAACGAATGATACTACAAGAAAAAATGAAACTCCATTAACATTATCAGGTGATAAATTATGTTAGTCTTTTTCTAAATGCTAATACAATGTCGTGAAAAAAACGTTACGAAAGTACGACCTAAACACCTTATACATTATTTAAATGCTTCAAACTCTTAAACAAATAATTAGATAATATTATGATCAAACAAGTACCGTTAATAAGTATATATCTTTATGAGTACTTCAAGACATTTTTCAATGGTCAAAATATCATGCACTTCAAGGCTAAGACGTTCTTCGCACATAGATAATACTGCATCTAAACCGCATTGTTGTTCCATGGTGTGTGACATGTTTATAAATATATTACATATTCGTGTTGATAAACAAATCCAAAGTCCATGGCGTACATGCGTCACTCGTAACAAACGATATGACTTCGACAGACAAGATCAACAGAACAACGACGCCATTGATTTCGTGTTTTGTGTAGGTATGTCATATGACTGATGTGGCAATGATAGATTACATCGCAAAGCAAATGGTGGTTGAATCTTTCTTTAAAAACTATCGCGCTTTAAAACCATGTCACGTCATAAAAGATTGGCGTGCGGAAAAGAGATCTACTGGAGTGGTTGCTTAAACGAATTAAATGTCGGCGTCCGACATGTCACTCGAGCCCTAAGGGGTTCACAGGGTTTTGGGCTGATCATAACAAACTACTATGTATTGTCCTCTATAATGATGTCCACCAGTTTAAAGACTCAATCGTTGTAGCTTTTATTTCGGAAAGGGCATCGATTGTGTATAAATTGTGTGCAAAGTGTATACATTTAAATATGTTAATCAATTGGTGTGCTTTTTTAAAATATATGTCATTTAATACATTATTTTCCACAAGACTAAGAAACTAACGGTTTAAAACTCTTGACGAATGAAACTGATACTGGTGTCTTTTTTTTAACAAGGACATTTGTTTTAAACTCATGTTCTTCAATGCGATTTTGATTAGTTTTCAGTTGATGTGATCGCCTTTGAGTGGCACGCAATTAGTCAAACGAAATTGACAATCATTCTAGAGAACTGATTTCATTCGATACCTCATCAATAGGTCCCAGTGTCATTTCAGTGATGCTTTGATCACCCACCAGTTGACTAAGACACAATCATCGAAACATTAGGTGCTAACATAAAGGGGGAATTAGATTTACCTTGGGTGATGTGTGTTTGCAATGGAATTGCAGAAGATGACCTTCGAAACTGATTCGGAAAACACGACGGAGGATTATTAAATGGAAGTGTCACAGTTTGAGAGAGCTTGATATATTAAAACAAATGTAGTTCTTATTAAAACGATATACGTGTGTACTTTCAAGATGAACTGTTTGATACTTACGGGTGTTAACAAGAAATTTCTTCAGTTGTGGACAAACCAGTGATTGTTCCAAGCAGTATCAGAGTGGGGTAGTAAAAATACGAATTGGAGTTAATTATTAGTGATAACAATATACAAACGTAAAACTCCAATCGCATCAGCAGGAGATAGGTCTTCTGATATTAACTTGATTCCCTATTATTGCAAGTGACAATCAGCGCAACAATTATAACTTGGAAAAAATCACACGACAAACACAAACACAAATGAATAAAACTCGGGTCCGTCTTAGAGCGTTCAATTTATAGGGAAGCATTTGTTGAGCCCAAAAATCCAAACTTGGCCAAGAGCTATTCATCTTAGCGGCGTATTAACACAATTGAGAAAAAAAAAGCAATTTAAATTCCTAAAATTAATAAATCTGGATACAAACAGATCCAGTTAACAAACTTAGTTGCCAAACACGTGCTTCACTAGAAAACGTTGCCACGGTTTAGTTAAAAATTGTCGTGTATAAAAACATGCCAACGGGTATCATGCTCGGCACTAACCATGGTAGCGCTCGGCAAGCCTCGCGCTTCCATGGTTCTAAGCCTCGCATGATAAACTTGATCTTTATCTAAAACTCACATACAATTCTCTATATATACGATTTAAGACAGAGCGAATACCAATTAAGTTCAATCAAAGCGTTTGTACTAAGATAACGGCACATGCGATGTGTTAAATATCGTATATAGATTCATGATAGTAAAATGGGCTAAACAAAATGTATTCATTTTGTTCTTCCAAAGCAGAATTAAGCAAATACCGAAAGCGATTTTCCTAAAGAACAATAAGGCATTGTGGTGGCGATAGATTTGTCTCCCAAAACTTGCAGTTTTCACGGCGCAACCAATCAAGACAAATGTCTCTATGGAGGCAAATTAATATGCTTACAGACGAGTCTATACATATCTGCCAGCGTCTTCATTTACTGTCCGAAATCTATCATACTCAATGTCGACTAATCGCTCAGAATAAGATAATCCACAGACTGCAAAACGAGCGCTTGATGGAACTTGTCATTAAATTAGGTCGGTTAATAAAATTTGGCTTCATGGAAAACAGTTACTGGGGCCAATCATTCTTGCTTAAGGTAAGATCGCTCATTAATTGTCAACGGAAATTCAGGAACTCTCACAGACTCGAGGCGTTACAGATTGCTTTACGTCGTGTTCAGCCATGCAAATAGTCCGAACATCCGGGGCAGCGTCACTTGATGAGTTCTTGAGCATTACTACGCCATCAACACTTAACATATTTAATAGAACAAACAACTGTTGCTAAATTTAGAAAAAAATGATAAGTCGAATTATATGTATTTTTTTCTGACAGACTTAACGTTCAGGATGGTAATAAATACTAGTGAAATTGCAAGCATGCCTTACTATTCGTCATTTTAACCACCATCTTCATGAGAGGTACTTATTTAAAAATATATTTAGAAACTTGTATTGTAAATCAATGTCAAATTCACCGTTGGCCAAACAACCAGTTCCAAAACAAAATAAAACATTAGTAAAATTTAACCAAATGTTTGCGATTTATACAGACATTTTATAAAACGTTAGAACTGTTTCACCTTTTTCATCATTCTACCATATGACATTGTGTGTGTACCATAAGAACAATGTAATTACAGCCAACCAGTGGACCTAAAATCCGTTCAAACCCCATCTCCCCCTTGATAATAATCTCTCCGTGTACGAGTCCCGAGCGACGTGAAAGCGCGCAGCCAATATGCGCTTAATTGTTCCATTCCATTACATCTTGAAATAACGAGTCCACATATGAGACGGTCGTGGTAATTAGGAAATCCTCTGAAATTGACATGTGACGTTTTGGCGGTACGCAAATTCCCAACCTCTTTGAAGAGGTTACCTTCCTTATGGATGAACCTTAGCTATGTATTTGATACGAGCTATGTTAGGAACCATTCACATCTCTGCTTTGAGGTGGCAAATGTTAACAAATTTTCTTATTTAAAGAAGTATATATGTACGGCATGTTTACGGTAGAACGTGCATATGTGCATGCGTATCGTGTACGTTGCTTATTGCTTATGACTCCTTAAATTCATATAGCATCCATTAGGACTTTGATTGAATACCTAACGAAATACACTACAAAATAATGCAAATTAATTTTAGTCCAGGTTTTTAATTAATCTGTATATATTTTTCCCGTAATTTTATCCATCATGATAAAATATTGTATATACTGGAAGTTGAGGCATACAAGGCTCATAAAATTAACTAAATTTGGATCAAACAAATTCAAACCTCGTACAGAATACTCTGTATGCATTGGCCAAGTAAGGTTTCATGCTTACCGTTTTTTTTTCAGTTTATGTCAGACGCATTGAGCGTTGATCGTAATTTGGCCGATGATTTACTACCTAGCTACTTCCTGCAAAACCAGATTGTCGATTCCCCCAACGTATCGTTCTACACATAACTATGAAGCGTATGTAGTAGATCATCGGCTCAATTACGATCAACGCTCCATGCCGTGTATGTCCACACCAGTCGTCGTACAAGATGGTTTGTATCCCCAGACGTGACATATACAGATAGGACCTTTATCAGAAACAGTCTGGGCAAAGTCGTCCTGTCATATATTGCAGACAAGTTTGGTATATTACTGGCGTTTTGATTAAATTAACAAGCATGAGATGTGTGAACACATCGGTATCCAGAGAAGTATTTATATTATTTTATGCTTATCTTATGTACATATTTATATCACAAAGTGCATGATATAAATTCGTTCCCCTTTTTCTTTACATGTGTTTAATAAAACACAATCCCGGCCGTTTGAACAACATTTGTTTACATAGACAAAAAACTTAAAACAATTAAGTAAGACACTGTCGTAGATTTGTAGCAATTTACGTTGCTTCTAAATATAAAATCTAATAAATTGCTCTACAGAAGAAAGTCGCGCAAAATAAACATGTTTCATATATATTAAATATATAAACACATTTAATGCACAATTGAACAATCTTAAAATCATTCGTAGGCACTTATCACACACATATGCAGAGGTCCTTATGCACGGCCTAATTCATTCTCACCTACACTTTTTACAACGGACCTTTCACTGAAATCCAAAAATATCAGATTGACAGACTTCAGCGAATTCAAAACTGGGAAGCAAGAATTGTCGCTGATGTTTTCGAATGATCGACCAAGCAAGGAGATCCACAGGGCACTGCACTGGCTCCCAATACATGCACGTGAAATGTTTAAGATGTGCTCATATTTAGAACTCAATGTGCAACCGCTCCAATTTCCATCGAGAGCTGTTCAAAACTGGTGAAGGTTGATACAGACTTAGATTAATTGCTGATAATTATCTCAACATCCCAAGAACTCGAATAAAGAAGGCTGATAGATCAATAGCAGTGATTGGACCCAAGTTGCGGAATGCTCTTTCAAAAGACTTAAAATACAAACAGAGCGAATATCAGTTTAAAACTAAACTTAACACGCATTTGTTTCAATTTTCTATGACAATTGAGCTTTTTAAAGTTATAAAACTGTGTGCAGCGCAATTGAATATTGTCAGATAATTTATTGCGTTATATAAGTGTACTTGTAGTTGTATTTGTATATATTGACATTACTCCCAAAAGTATTTGCACTTGAGACGCTTATTCGCTATGGTAGAGCAATTTATTAATTTTCATATTTAGTTTAAGGTTCATTTCTACAAATCTTCGACAGTGTTTAACCGAATTGTTTTAAAGATTCATAAACACTACCCAATAATATTATGATGTATGAAAACTTCAAACATTAAAATGTGCCATACGAAGGTTTATTACAATAGGAAAGACCCTTAAACAAGTAACATTGGTGTAAACACGTTAAAATATAAACATTCTGCAACTTTTAGCAACTAAAACATCGTTTAACGATGTCATCTTGTTTCGTTTTACGGATTATCTCGAGTCAGGATCGGATTCCTTCGCTTTGCATTAATTTGCATATTTTGGAGCGCACTTGTCTGTGCTTTTTATTAGGTACGCAATCTATTAAAATAGATAACTGGCAACTTCAAAATCAATGGAAACTCTTTCATTGACGCAGTTCCATTCAGTTTTATATTCCCCATCATATACTTTTATTTGTGCACGCTCTTTTTTCTTTGATATCTTGCTGAATCGCTAAGAGCTGGACTTCCTTGCTTGAGCTCCGCTAATTCATAACATAATGATTATTCACGAGAACTACGTCATGCATTCGACGCTGCTCGAAGCAAATCTCGCAAACGCTCGTTAATGTTCGGATATCGTCGCGGGAAATGGAATATATTGTCACACACAAAAAAACGAGCATTTTGCAAGTCGTGTAGCCAATTTTAACAGACAACATCTAGCGTTGAAATTTTGGCTATTGCTATAAGGAACACTGATTTTTATGGCTTAACTTTATCTTACGAAGTATTCGTTGATTTTGAGTATTTACGAATCTTTGAGTTCTTCAACGATGTAAAAACAACAAGAAAAGACGCAATAGAGCATACATGGCCGTGACTTTGTTTTGTTAAACACATGTTTAAAAGAAGGAGGAAACAATTTGTATTTTGCACATTTTGATATTAATATGTACATAAGTGACACTTAACGATTAAAATAAAATAAATACTTCTCTGGATATCGATGTATTTTCCACATTTCGTACTTGCTAAATGAATCAAAACGCCAGTAATATACCAAACATGCCTGAAATATGACAGGAAGACATTGCCCAGACTGTTCTTGATAAAGTCCCGATCTGTAAATGTCACGTCTGGGATACAAACCATCTTGTACAACGACTGGTGTGGACATACACGTCATGGAGCGTTGATCGTAATTGGGCCGAAGATCTACTTTCCCCGATTTATGGTTATTTGTAGAATGATACGTCGGGGAATCAAACATCTTGTTTTGCAGCGTTTAATAGGCAAAAACATGCGGCGATTTATTTTCATTTGCACTTCCAAAGCAAATGTTGATCGTGCAACGCAGACTTCCAGAAAAGTGTATTATTATATAAAGTATTTCAGAGATAACTGGGTTTATCCTACGTCTTGAAGATTGCATGAGCTATACAATTGTTTAATACGCTTTGATATAACGTTCCACCAGCTTGCATTTATTGTTTGAGCATATTAAATTATTTAAGTGTTAATATAATGATTATTACGTTTTTTATAATATGTTATAATATATAAATGTATTACTTACGCCAAGGATGTTATTGTTGTATTTGTTTCAAATATTCAAAACTGAAGTTTTTCATATGTGATATAAATCTACTTGACGGCGTGTTTTAAGATGAATACATTTATCTTTGTTGTTGTTGCAGTGGAATTTAAACAATTTAAAGACTTCGCGATTGAAACGTAATTGAATATTAACAATATAAAGTTATCATTCTATGTTCATTTCATGTTTGATATCCCAACACCGAAGAAGTAAGTAAATTAGAAAGTTATAATGTTTTGAAAACCTATACACATACAGGTATCAATAACGGAATTTTACTTCTAAAATCATTTCTTAAAATCAACCTTATAATTGCATTACATGTACACATCTGTATACATGCTTAGCAGAGAACATATCTATGTTTAATACTTCAAAACTGATAATGTTTTAAAAAACATTGTTCAGAAAATATATCCTTGCAAAAAATATACAAGCAATATGATAATATCTAATAATGGTTGTACTTTATGCAGACAAAAGTCAGTGGACTGCTTTTCGTAATACAATGCTGTAAGCAGTTATTGTAAAATATGCATGTAAACCATCGTATAACAAATACATATTCTAAACACAAAAGTCCACAGTTTAGGGGTATTTGCTTGCACCACTCAAAGACATTCGAATAAGTCTTCCACTTTCTGTATATTCCTATACCTGATGTCATTTCCAGTACATTAAGCACTCGAGTTTAGAAAATAAATCCCGACTATCCTATACAAACAGTGATCATCGTCGCACTCCGGGCTAATTTCAAATACTTTACATATCAAAACGTTTATTTAAGATGCCAAATGCGAAACAAATCAACGTAAAAAGATTAATGTCATTTTCGCACCATTTCACCAATATTAAGATGGTCCAAGTACACAACCGAAGCCTACCGAAAGTGATAAATAATTTATCTTTTTACTAAAGCGCGTGTCTGATTGAAATTAGAATGAAGCATTTGAAACACACTCGACAACTGTCTTTAGTGATCAATTATCGGGAATTGTTCTGCATACAAATTTGAAAACCAACATTATTTTATTCGCCCATCTAATGAATTCAATAAATTGGATTCGATTGTTGAAGTCCGAGCTTTTAGTAGGCCTAGTTTTACCATACTATGACATTTCTAGTAGGCCGATTTTTTAAGTACTATGACATTTATAATAAGCTTAGTTTTTGCTTACTATGGCATTTCTTTGTTTAGCTTGAATAAGGCCTAGTTCTAGCATACTATGACATTTCTAAGAGACCCAGTTTTAGGATACTATGGCATTTCTATTGTCAGCCAGTTTCACCAATATACGTCTGTGCATGATTAACTAGTGTAGTTTTAACATACTATGACATTTCTAAAAGTCTTAGTTTCAGCTTACTATGGCATTTCCTTGTTAAGCCTCTAAGGTCTAGTTTTAGAATACTATGACATTTCTAATTGGCCTAGTGTAAACATACTATGATATTTCTATAGAGCCTAGTTAAAGCATACTATTTCTATTGTAGGTCTAGTTTTAACATACTATGGCATTTCTATTGTAGGTCTAGTTTTAAATTACTGTCATTTCTTTTGTAGGTTTAGTTTTTGCATAGTGTGACATTTCTAGTAGGCCTATTTTTAACATACAATGACATTTCTAATAGGTCTAGTTTTAGCATATTATGTCATTTCTAGTGTAGGTCTAGTTTTAACATACTATGGAATTTCTATTGTAGGTCTTTAGCATAGTGTGACATTTCTAGTATGCCTAGTTTTAGCGTAGTGTGACATTTCTAGTATGCCTAGTTTTAGCATAGTGTGACATTTCTAGTAGGCCTTGTTTAAGCATAGTATGTTATTTCTAGTAGGCCTAGTTTTAGCATAGTGTGACATGTCTAGTAGGCCTAGTTTTAGCATAGTGTTGCATTTCTAGTAGGCCTTGTTTTAGCATAGTATGACATTTCTAGTAGGCCTGGTTTTAGCATAGTGCGACATTTCTAGTAGGCCTAGGTTTAGCATAGTGTGACATTTCTAGTAGGCCTAGTTTTAGCATAGTGTGACATTTCTAGTAGGCCTAGTTTTATCATTGTATTACATTTCTAGTAGGCATAGTTTTATTATTTTTTTCCTTTGCGTTGCTTCCTTTATGATATATACGTTAAATATCACGACATGTATCCACTTACTGGCAGACAATAGCAGTTATAATCACTAAAGAGAGATGCAGAAGCTCTTGTTGAAAACTATGTTACGTGCGTTAATACTTTAATTGATTTTTGGACTTACTTTATAATACTTATTCTTATCAAGCAAACAAAACTCACAACACTACCTACCAATTTATTTAATTAGTACAAAAACAAATAATTTCAGAGCTTATGGTACAATTGCAGTATTTACTGAAAAAATGCTCCATATGGATTGTCACGAAGGATAAATTAATGCCTTACTGGTTAGCAAATTAAATTTACAAAAGAAGAGATCCCAATTTGATAAAAGTGTAAATCAGGCGTAAACTTCCTTGGTAAAATTAACGAATTTGTACATCGCCACGTATTTTAATTAGGAAATAGGTTCGTCCAATAGTTTAAGCAATTTCCAGTTACATTGTATTCTTAAACCGAATGGTCATATTCATTGTGCAAAACACACAGTCAGGAACATTAAGTCTGATGAGAAGTGACTGCTGTTTTAACCCCTTTTATCGCCCGTCTGGGTATTATTGCAGCAAACAATGCACGCTGACAGATATAACCGCGAGAATCAGAAAGATTTCACGAGTTATGAACCCATTGCCGTTTATTTATAACATGCTATTGGGAAGCTTTCATCTGCGACGGCAAATAAAACAGGAGCTCGGCTATAACTCATATTGTTTATGATTATTTTCATTTGCAGAAATATTTAGATGTATTGAGTGAATGTGGATCATTGAATAAACTCGGATGAAGACAACTTTTCATATTACGGGGGAAAACATTAAACACTCGATGTTGTTTAATGCATAAAATTAGGAGTTCAATCTTGCCAAAACAGCACGGCATTTGTGCGGAAGAAGAAAGGCGTAAGCGCATTAAATTTCTCTGGTTTCCGGACGGAATTATAAGAGCCGCGTTCTGAAAAAAACTGCACTTAATGCATGTGTCTGCACAGGCTAATCAGGGGCAACCCTTTCCGCCTTGACTGGATTTTTATTTATAAAAGACTTTCTTTAAACGAAAACATCCATACAAGCGGAAATTGTCGTTCTTGATTAGCCTGTGCGGACTGCATTGGTTAATCTGATTTGAAAATTTACGCGCATTCATTAAGTCCCGTTTTATCAGAGGGTGGCTTACTTATATTTGGGAACCGTTTATGTGTTCTCAGATAATAAAGATGTTCTGGCTGTAAGTACTGAGTGGTTTGGCGAACGATTTAGATTATATAGTAAGACACGCCATACATATGTCAAATCCGTTTGACCGGTCTGAAGTTAATCGGTATGCTACATATTTGAGTATAAACATGTGTTACTATTAACATACACAAAATTTATATGGTGCAATTGTGTGGTGCTAAATTACACTCAAATGCGAATACATTTGTATTCAGTTACGAGCATGAAGTCAGGGGTCCCCGAACATCACCAATACTTGGCAAGGACCGTTTCAATGCAGTGACCCCAGTTTGTATTCAATATTTTGTTCTGTGTTGTGCTAGCGAGTCTAATTGTTTGGCAATTAACCACTTGTCATAAATAAAGAACCTCTTATAAACTGATAAAAATATATCTCTTCTGCTGGATATTTACTTTGTTAAATTGTTATATTGCAATAAAAAGCTCAGATTCCATGTAGATTTAGGTTCTGTTGGTGTTATTATAGTAAAGGATTGAACTCAATTTTGGTTGTATTCATACGATTATGAACCCGGTGGTTTATTTGCCAATTCCACGATGTGGACCATAGAGACATAACTTATCATTACTTGCAACATGCAAATTTGGATACCATATCAAGATCTTACTTATATTTTAGAGTTGCTACTTAGCACGTAAATCACTAAATAACAATCCTATTAAAAAGCTATTCGTTTTCGATAGTAAAACCCATGAACTTGACATACAGTAATGCATAAATTCATAAGAAATTGGACAAGTTTGTGTCAGGTTGATATGCTATAACAGAGATTAGTGCAACACGTTATAGGCACAGACGTGTTTCAACGCGTTTAAAAATTGTCCATTACATGATGGATATCTTTCATGCATACGATGCCGTGATCGAAATATTCGAGAAATTACCAACCCTCATGTCAGGAAACGAAAGAAGATTTGATAAATAAGTAAGCCATGTGTGGCATAAGTGAAGGACAAAATGCAAAACAAAAATGTATGTATTTCATAAATAAATCGAACAAAACCGTCACTCAAATAATAACCACACATGTATAAATAAGCTTTCTAAAATCTGCAAAAGCAAAATGTAAAACAAGCGCGCCGCAAGATTTTTATTCTGTAATTTGTATCCCGGGGCGCATTTATGTTTCGTATTAAAAATTCTATGTGAAACAATATCGATAAAAATTGCTTTTAGACTGGCGATACCGAATTATCAAACTGATAAACATGTATAACCAAAGTTTTGTGTCCAATTCTATAGTGTTACAATAGCCGGACCTAACAAGCGAATAGTATCCAAAATTAAAACTTATAAATACTCCCATGAGGGCGGAAATGATATTAAAACAGTATGGTCACGTCTATCTTAAAATTGTCCGAGACATTACATACTGGTAATTAAAGTCGCGTAAATTGCCAGAAATACTAATTGTAAGCCTAAAATGTCCCAAACTCAAAATTGTAACTGGCCCCTATCCAATTCGCGTTTAATATTCGGTATTTAACAGCTCCGAGTCACATTTCCTTTTCTTGCAAGTCGCACCCATCTTCTCTCAAGCAATGCTTCGACACCGTTTCCGAATAAATTAACACATCTAAAATATTGCGCAATAATGGGATAACAGAATGCACACTAGACACGCGATTTCACTATGAATTATTATAAATAAAGCTTTGAAATTGAATTCGGAATGTCTTTGTTCTCAGAAAGAAGGGGTCTACTCCTTTTATAGAAGGGCTTAACATGTGTTTATTTCCAAAGCCATCACTCAGATTTTATTGTGCTATTGTTTCAATCAGCAAACTGCACCACTATTCACTGTTACAGCAAATCGATGACATCTTTCTCGATTTTCACATTCGTCAAGGCATTCAAAACGTTACTGATTGGCTGTGTCCTCAATTCACGGAGCTATCCTTAAATAAGTACATTTTTACTTCAGATGAGCTTATACATTTACCTCTAAACAATATACATGCATTCTGATAGTAATAGTTGTCTGCAAGAGTTTGTGCGCGTGTGATTTTTGTATTCGCAACCCCAAAATATGGAATAAATAAACGACTTTGGATTTATAGCTCGTGAAATCTCTCTGATTCTCGCGGTTATATCTGTCGTGGTGCATTGTTTGCTGCTATAATACCCATACGGGCGATCAAAGGGATTACAAAGCAGTAACCTCTCGCCAGACTTAATGTTCCTGTCTGTCTAATTTGCACATTGAGTTCTTTTTTTGGGACACGTGCGATGTAAAAGCCGATGGACTTCATTGCGCAAGTCAGACATATTTACCTTTATTTATATTGATTTCCACAATACGGCAAAATGGCGTAATTCATTTCAGTTCATGTTCAAATCGCCGCAAAAGTTCGATGTATAATATACGCGAAATTTTCAGGTACGATTTAATACAAATTAATGGAAATTACATAGCCACGTTTCCTACGATTTGGTATAGAACTAATGAACCATAATATTTATAATATTAGTGTAATGTATTGAAATAGTTTTCCATGTTTTGCGTGTTACATTGATTAATATTTTTGGTATTATACAACAGCAAACATTTAATAGCAGACATCTGACAAATAAACACGTACGCTATGTCGCACCCGTTATAATTGGTCAGATTTGCAAATAATACAATTGCATTTACCATCTTAGAGACATGTTCAGTTTGCCCATCTCTCCACAACACTTAAGTTAAAACAGTCGTCTGACTTTTACAGTGAATTAAGCACCGAAAAGTCACATTGAAAAATGAATTTGTCATCGCAATTGCCGTAATGGACACAAGTCAAACCTCATGTAACTGTGTGGAATATTGATCTTTGAAAACAAGCCTGATGCGGAAATTTGAAAAAGAAAACATTCAATGTCTGATTAATTTCAAATTTCACGTCGCCCGTGTGCCGGTCTGCGAGGACATGTACAGAAATGTGTGCAATATATTAATTTTGCTTGAATTCAATTGTTAAATCACAATCTGTTGATTGATACAAACGACCACACTGTGTTTCAAATGGCCGCATTAACAACTGATTAATAAGATCGGGTGTGATTAATGCGAAGCGCAATGAAATGAAACGGCGTGTGGGCTGTCAAAATGTAACATTTTGGCTTATGCCAATGTTATTTTATATCCACTCACTGTAGCTGTTATGTGTTGTTGCCGTTTATCTCGTTTATTTTATAACACACGGACCAAATACATGTACGGTATTTTACACTAATGTTTGTGTTCATAGTCAATTGATAACATGGGCATACAAACTGAAATTGTTGGAGAAATACAACACACTAGGTAAAAATCAATTAATTATTAACTGTTAGAAGAACAAATCAATTCTAATCAACAAAATAAACAATGACTGCATGCGGTCTCCAGATGCTTTGCATATACGTTCCTAATTTGGACTTCGAATTACAGTCGCTACAAGGGACGTCTCTGGCGAATACCGTAACGACTGGTTTCCGTCTTGCAGGACAGTTTTGACAGACTGTCCGCGAATTATTTGCCCCATTTAACGCTTCGTATGCGCAACACCAAACATCGCCGCAATATGTCACAAAAATCATTATTACATTCATCACGTATGACAGTTTAGGCGTTTTTATTACGATGATTGGTCAGCTAAATGAGAAAAACCGATTTCCATGGTGGCATAAGAACATGCTGGTAGAGCTATTCCAGCACAAAACAGAGAGATGTGTCTCTTTATTGACTGGACACAATTGTTTGTTCAATTGTACAAACACGTAAATAAAAGTAATGGACCTTGATTTAAAGACATTGTTTTATATGAATATAGTAAGTGTTACTTATTCTGCTTTAATAGTGCCTCATCGGCCCGACGTGTATTTTTAACTGTATTCAGTACTCTGAACTAGAACTTATGTTAGAGACATAATCATAGTTTTACAAATTCTTGCTGCTGTTTAATTACATGTTAGAATTTATCTACAATTGACAAGGTGATTCTACGTACCCCATGGATGGTTGCCATTCACACAGTCAATAAGAATGAAGACTTTAATAGTCCAAATAAACGTTTAAATATATCGAAAATATAATATGTACCTGTACTTATCGTCGTGCTATGTAGTCTATTTGCGGCTCAATCGCATTTGCACTCGTTTGTAGTAGTGAACAAATAATTGTGTTGGGAAAATTGTGGACAATTGTGTTGAATTATTTCAGTTATTAAATGCAAGTATGTAGTTCAGTTTGTTTTGCAATTTTACCAAACGTGATTGATTCATTTATTTGGAATCCACTGTCAGTGTAAAAAACAATTGATACATCCAATTGGCAGCTGACACATTCGTTAGATTGTATGAAGCATGCGGGGTTTGTGCGAACCATCATACAGATTATGGGTGATGCTATAAATTGACATACGGCTGGGGCAAACATTGTTATTCAGATTTCTAATTGACAGCATTACCAGATGACAAGACCCATCTCAAGTGAAATAAAACACATTGTAAGATCTCCCACATGTCATTCGAATTGCCGACAATTAGAATCGACTATGTAAATGAGTCACGTGCATGTTGGCGCGCGTGCATCGGACTTGCGCTAGACGTCACTGCTTTATGTCAGATGACAAACCTATGGACTCTCACAATATGTTCTTTAAAGGTTGCATATAATTTTTTAGACAGCATAGTTATGTATTTTAATTATTTTGTCAAAGTAACATTATGACGAAGCCCCATTGGTTTATTGTAAATAACCTGGTTTTTCAACACACTGTGTATAAATGTTTATTCACTTTGTTAAATCGTTTGCGTTCGTCAATTGTAAGTGTGCACGATATATTCAATAAATGCTTAATAGATATTGATTTGATGCTAACTCATTTCTAAGTTTCTGATGTTCTTATCGAAACAAATCATATTGTGTTCCAGTCCGACAAACAGGGACGAACAAATTTGCTTCCAGTGGCATCTGGTACACATTATTATTGAGTATTTTTTAATTAAATAAACAATACAAATTGAATAGGTTTTGATTGGCGCACAATTTAATTTGAAACGACCTTGCGGACGCAGACGACCCACTGCCACGTGCAGTGACGTGGTGGAACAATGAGTACACACGATGTTATGTCTGTGGCTGATGGTCGCAAAATCTGTCATATTGTATGATAAAAACTGTGCCCGATATAAACATTCTAATTGCCAGAAATAGTGCATTGTAGCCTGACAAACATCAATTGAGTGTTACAATTGAACACGAATGTCTTAATATTTAATCCACTTTACAAATGTGTCATTTATAAAAATACTAATACTTATATAAAGATATAAAACTGAATGTAAATGACGATTTACAATCTAATTCATACCTTGTGCTTACAATATGTTTTACGACAAGACTAATTATGTCAATTTAGAACAATATATAGTATTATCTGCATTAAATACTTTTGTAATTAGAGTATTAAAGCATGACATTCAAGAAATCTCTTTTCGGATCTATTCATGTGGTCTTAATTTTTGGCGTTCGATACGTTGCCCTTTTTAACACTATATAATTATCTATACCGATTCACTGTCCGGAAGATTCTTAATTGTGATACATCTTGCAATCGCAACACGGGATTACATAGGAACAATGGATGGGCATTGCATCAGTCTTTTCAACAGGTGGAGTCTTCCATCATTATATGTTTCGGCGCTTTCCATAACTTCTTCCGGAGGTGCGCCGGCCGATGGTGATCAAACCTCTACCAGAGACTGATTTGCAATCCAGTGCTGTTCTCTCATCTGCCATAACCATTTTGAGGCTAATTATTTTTGCCTGCAGGCATCTGCCATTGCCATTCCAGTGATGCCAAGTAGTCTGTAGGCCCTCCAGAGTGACTGCCCGGCGAAGCCCCGACTGCCAACCTCGACAGGGAGGTTCCAGGTCTTCCATCCTTGTTGTCGGCACTCATCAAGTAGCGGCTGGAATTTGCCTTCTTTCTTTAGTGTGCTTCCTCGATTCTTTCTTCCCATTGCACTGTAAGTTCCAGAAGCACTAGCTTATGTGTTGCTCTTGACAGCAATAGTACGTCAGGACGTAAATTGGTTGTGGCGAAGTCTGGTGGGAATCTCAGCTGCTTCTTCAGATCTACCATGAGTTCCCAGTCTCTCGCTGAAGCTAGGATGCCTGAATCTGTAGACCTGTTGATGTTTGGTGCTGATCCTCCCTCTCTGCAATTACAAAAAGAGAAATAGATTTACTGACTGTTTTGTTAATCTTTTCATGGCATATGTTTTAGTGTTGTGCGTACCATGAAAAACCCATCAAAAGCATTACACAGATATTGCAGGATGAAATAAAACATTGAACCCTTTTATCGATATTTAATTGTTATAAAAAGACATTTTTGAATTTAATCTTATGTCGGTTTTGAACTGTTGTATGCTGAAGCAACTCCCCCCCCCACCCTCCCACACACTCAAGAAATACACAGGAATATGTCATGGAATATAGAAGTACCAAAATTCCTGAAACATTGTCAAGTAAAATCAAAGCTACTATCAGCTAGTCAATGGATTAAGTATGTCGCCTGACAGGCAACAATAACTTCTTGGCCTCATGTTGCTCCAAATCAACAAAGTGATTATATTTTTCGCTCCATAAGCAGCAAACCGCTAAATATTCTTGTGCGTGACGCTTGTTAGAATGTTTATAGCTTGTTACAAGCAAATGTGTTCCGTCCGTCAATTAGATACTGTGCTATGTTATCATAGAGATCACTAGTCTGCATAAATATGCATGTTTGCAAGTTTAAATTTACTTTTAATCAATTAATATTCGCACATCATGTTAAATAGAAGTCGTATTAACTAGACAGGCATAAGCACGAAAACGTGTGAGTTTTTTTTTCAGAAAGAACAGCATCGATTCGATAGAGCACCTTCATTCGTTCTTTTGCTCTTTGTACATATGTTTATGAATGTTTATCTTATTGCGTGTTTGTCGATGTCAAACAACAGTACATGTTTATAGTCGTAAATAAACTTTCTCTGCTGTTCCAATAACACATATTTCAAAATGAAACACACTAAAAAAGGAACAATAATCAATAATAAAACCGCTACGTAAATATTTTTTTTAAATAAAAAACACAACTAGCTATTTTTATTTGTGGAAGCTAATACATATAGCTTAAAGTGCTATATAATCAGAATGTTGTGTTAAACTATTATTAAGCTTCTCGCGGTATTGTATTCAGACTTGTTTGCAAGCAATCTGTCTTGGAGGTTGTGTAAATCGTCTGTGAGGCTTCTATATATGATGACATAAACATATGAGAAATATAGACCATTGAAGTCTAGCAAATTATTATCATTGTACTCATAAATTATTAGGACCGTCGGGTAAGTGGAAACAAACAAATATTGTACGCCTTATTAGTAAAAGAGATACAGGCAGTAACACTGATTTTCTTTACATAAGATTTTTGTTTTCAAATTGCGATACATTTTCATATAAACGAGTGATTAAAAAATGGTTTACGGATTTGATTGGTCCAAATGCATTGCCGGAATACCTGACATTTGAATTTGTTGGGCAAGAATCAATAGAATAAAATGCGTGTTTATTTTGGGAAGATACTACTTCGGCAAGAATGTGCAATGTGTTGTCACATGAAACTAATTGAGCTATCGATGCGACTAATGGTCATTTTAGCAAATCGTTTGTCATTCTATTTTAGGGGGGAAGATGTTACATTCAATGGAGCTAATGGCCGCAACGCAACATAATCGTTAACTGATGTCTTGTTTATTTGAAAGGACACTTTCAAACCAGTTGTAATCATTAATTCAATGAAACCCGATTTAGAGGTCCTAACAATACAAAACGCAGACAATTAAGTAGCAATAAAAATACCGCCGAAATCCCAACAAAGTGTAAAGCCATACTTTCTTCCATAACATCAGACCACGCCTATTGGTCAATGTCTTGTCCGATTATTCGTTCAACTGTCATCATCATCATCATCATCATTTTATCATCATCATCATCATCATCATCATCATAAGCAGCAGCAGCAGCTTTATCATCATTAGAAGCAGCAGTATCAGCAGCAGCAGCAGAAGAAACATCAGCAGCATCATAATCATCATCACCATCATCGTCGTCATCATCGTTGTCGTCGTCGTTGTCGTCGCCGTCGCCGTCATCATCATCATCATCATCATCATCGTAATCATCACAATCAGCATCACCATAGGCATAGTCTTCGTCGTCGTATTAATAAATCAATTCATTGTCTTTTTATAACTACGCGTGTCTTTGTAAACGCTCACTAACACATATTTCGAGAGCTAAATGATTGGGATAACAAACCGTTCGATTTTCATGTGATGACAATATCGTAAGACTGTGTTTCTTCGACTTATAAACCACTGTTATCTTCAACAATATTTTAATTAAAGTAATCGGAATAAAAATCATAAATCTTCTATTCATAAATAAAAAAGGAATCATAATTTAATTTATGAAACAAAGAAAAGTCGCCTTTGACGTTATTTACCCGAGTGGTTCGAATCTAATACGGGGTCAAATGTCTAAACAAAACTCCCCGAGTATTGGCCCGTTACAAATTAGTTCCACTGGTTTTACGCTGATGGTTTATAGAAACTAAATACGTTATGACATTGCCATCGAATTGTCAGGACAGACGGTGCTGGGAATTTAGTTTTCAATAACAATTTGAAATATTCCGGCAATCATGTCGGTGCAAGGCGATTAAATGGCCTCAGTATCATAGGGTAGGCAGCAAAACGAGCATATTTGATTATGAAAATGAGCAAGATTAGATCCGACCATGTCCATATGCTCATATCAAGCTACGGTCTTGATTCAAGGCACCGAACCAGCGTGCGTCTTTTGTTTCTTGCAATAATCGAGATGAAGAGCTTAAGACATTGGGCGATGTTGTGATTAAGAATAACCAGTTTGTCATGCGTATAGTAGACCATCCATCATCTGCGATCTTCCGATTGCCATATTGTTGTGTGCATTTTATTTCTTCCTAATGTGATTTTAAATGCAAGTCCAATGATATCGCGTTTTAAAAGCACAATTTGTGATAGCGCGTTTACATAGGCCAATTTGTTAGTAATGCAATTTCGTTTCCCGTAACTGAGTTATGCTGCAACATTATGGGTCAGTCATGATTATAATATTACGACACGTATTAGTTTTGTTTTAATTTTGAATGTACATGTATTGTGCATCATAACACAAAAGGTCAATATAATGATAAAAAATATGTTTTTAATTCGAAGAATAATACTAATGTAGAAAGATAATATTTGATATAGCAACATCCGCTTTATCGTTCATCAATGTTTAAAAAAAAGTAGGAAAAGAAGGAATCAAATATAGCATGAGATAAGTAAACTTATATAAGAAAGTACCAGCATAAAAAAGTAATGTTGGGAAACACCTGCTTTAAATACAATGAAATGGATATTGCTTATTTTTGCAGAAATCTTTTTTAATGAAGAATTATGTTGAGACGAAGTTCGACACAGCAATTATATTTAAAATGACATGTACGTTGCGGCGATATGTTTGTTCCATACACGTTGTTGGTAGTTATACGTTAATCCTTGGACGTGTTATGGTCTATCAATGTGTTAAAACATATCATTTGTTTTAGTTAAAGCGGGTAGTCAAAAATGCTACCATGGAATACATAACATATGGCAACACGCAAGAATAACTCTTGAATTCAATTATTCCATTGTTGACAATGTTCCAATGTAGTTCGTTAGACACTTATTTTGATGTACATCTTTTGAGACCCATTATAATTAGCGGCGATTTCGCTGTTAATTACGGGTATTCATCGACGAATTACGACGTTTGATGAAGAACATGTGTGGTGATCAGCACTTAGCTGAATGCTCCATTATGTGATTGTGCGAGGGATCACGCCTTTAACTTTGTAATCAGACACGCCCTGTTTTTTTGCCTAAGGTGTTAAATTAGGGACATCTCCATACACTCAAGAAAAAGACTACAAAAACGGGTTGATCTTGCGAAATGATCGGTAAATCAGAGACATACAAACACGCTTTAATGATGTTGACTTAAAACATGTATACGTAATTTGTAGTATAATTTAAACACAGTGTGCTCACAATGGTCATTCGAACATTTAGTATGTGTTAATATAAAGAAATCTCCTCAACGAAACAAACACTTTCTCTCTCAATATTACACTCCGGAATAATTCTTCTAACATTTAACATGATCGTCCCTGTAGCATTAATTTACACCAATGACCAATTGTAGAGACAGAGCATACACATTTAGTGATAATGGAATCGTAATGAGTAAAAAATTGTGTCACTCCAATACTTAACCAGAAACAAACAGAAAGCAATACTATGTGCGTTTACTTCATTTTTTTCCAACAGAGACATGTATTGACATCGTAAAGAAACGAATAATGATGAGCAAGTGAAAATATGAGATATCTCAAAATGTCCCCTGGCCGTCAAAGGAGAAGAAATCCAATTTCTTGAGAACCGCAACCCACTTGCCACCCCCATCTGGAAAAAAACCGACAGATGATCGGTAAACAACTTTACAAGCTACATTTATTGATCTGAATACCCTATTTCGAGCAAGCACCCTCGTGTGATCCCTGTTTTAACACCAATGGCCTCTTTACCACGCCTTGACAAAACAGAAATTGGCTGTCGAAGTACTCGTGCAGGCCTGAATAAACGTCCGTTTAACCCGCGGATCAATTTTAGTTTGCTGATTACAACATCGAATGCGTGCGCATGAAGAGTGTGTGACGATGTAAAGGCAAACATTCATAGTTTGCATTTAAATAAACAAGTATATGGAAGAAAATATACGTTTGGAGGTATTGAGTATACTCGACAACAAATTTGATGTTTATGTAAGTTGTTTTACATTATAACTGTCAGACATTTGTTCAAAAATTCAAATGCGTGTTAAAATACTAGAAATGTAGGCCAGCGTTGATTTTAAAATAATTTTAGCAACGCATCTAATTCTAAATAGCTGCCAACGTTTAAACCAAATTCCTACAATGCATAGTTAGACCAACCGCTGAATCAATTGAGTATCAAACCAAGCATACTTACATCATCCATAAATAGAAAACAGAGCCACCAATGGTAATCGAGTTTTCATGAAGGCGGTACTTGTGTCGACTTATCAAATACGTCCTAGCTGAAGGGAGGCTGACGATTGGATACGCGCAGCTTTCCAATAACTGCCGTGCAATAGATAGTTTATGGCGGTGCTTAATATGGATTGACATGCGGCTACAAATTGCAACAATGTTGAAAGTCAATACGGACATGAAAACGTAACTGGATTTCAGTGTGATACGCGGAGATATACCGGGGAATCCGTGTTTCTTCACTGCTTATCAGGTGAATGAGTTTGTTGATTTTGTGAAAATACTAAGTAACAGTATGAAATATATCTGAAGCATCTCGATAAATGCATATACAAAGAACAGATTATGATTGAACAATTACTGGAACCCATTGGAAAGGATAAACGAAAAGTTTAAAGATTGACCCACTACCGGAAAGTACATACTTTTTCTGATAAAATATCTGTGTATTAATAATGAAAATATTTGCAGAAAAAAAACAAAGAAAAAAGGAAATTGTTATTAGTAACATTATTCACAATTGTATTATAAAAAACTGTAGAGAAATATAACTTGAACAAAAATACATCGGTCACGTGTATTTTAAATTTTCGATGCTTTGAGACTACTTAACCCATATTTAAACCACTTTCACTTCATGTAGAAATGATATCAACTATATAGATGCTATCTTTGCTTTCGTCATTATGTTTTTAAAGCTTCATTCGTTGCATTTATATCCCCGTTTTCTTGGCAAAGATATTTCTCATATTCCCATAGGGGCTACCAACAATGTACGTAATATGTACGCATAATTACATAATCAATTGCTTAAATCTTGATATTATCGACACACGTCGTTTTGCAAACCAACATCAGCAGCAACAACACCGATGATAGAGAATCACAAACGATTAAAAAATAATCAACATCTCTTAAGAAGGAGGTTTTTGTTCGCCCTATTTCGCTGTCCTGTAATCGTAAACTGCGGCACCTGCCCACAATCTTTTGGTCTCATACCAGTCAAATTTACGGCCCTATAATTACCCATAAACCCTTTGGTGAGGCAGATTAACTCGGCATAGGTTTGTAGATTATTTTGTTTATTTAACCAAATGTTGTTTACTTATATGTCTTTGTTGTTTCATCATGTTCTTACCCTGTACATTACCTGTTATTAATTTTTCGATTAAGTTTTCATTGATAACTAAAGCGATACCCCTGAGGTCAAGTAATTTAATACAAACGATTATTTAAAATCCAGACAGGGACGGCCCCCCTGTAGATAGGTCGCTCAAATGTTGTTTTTACACAGTTTACAAATGAATGTTGCTTTTTGAAAAACTAACTTTATGTAAATAACTTTTATGATAAGAGTTTTGGGCATTTGTTGCACGTGTACATTAGAAAAAAGCAAGGATTGTTTTAAACTGTTGAAACACTACGCGGGATGCACGTACTTTTGACTCAATATTTTTTACCAGAACTTCAAGTTATATAACGTCTGTTTTCAATCCAAAGAAGATCTCTATGTTTTTTGGAAAAGCTTTGCACAAATGTGGGGAATCTGCATAAGACATGCGGATTTTTAAATTAACTATAAAGGTCTGCTAAAGTCGAGAAACAAAAACATGAAAAGGATCAACTGTTTTCTGCTGACTTCGGTGCCTTGTATGCGAAGCGATTAATTACTGTTTCTTTTATAAGTGCTACATTTTAGTTATGTTTTGAGCGTTCCTCTGTAATATATGTGACATCTTCGTGCAAGCATTTGCGATAGGCAAATCATATTTTGAAAAAGATCTTCGCCTTGTATAATAGTATACGTTTCATCTGAACTACTAGTATTAATGTGACATTTACCAGCGATTTAATGTTGCCGGTGTTCTAGAATCATCACTTGGAGATGTGATTTCAAGCGAGAGGTCGCCCATAAAAGCATGGCCCTCCTTCTTAAGCAGATGCTTAAAAACTCTTCCATCATTATCTACAAGTCATTTATCACGTGACAACGGGGGACCAATGTACCAATCATGATCGCCTTTGTTCGGCACCTCTCGGCTTTATTCGCTAAAACCAACACTTAAAGTCTTGTTTAATGCGGTGACTATATCATCAATGAAGAGCAAATGCTACGAATCTAATTGAAACTTTCTCTCGATTGCCATGAACGTTTAAGTCTTTTGTTAGCCTGTCGGATATGTTTTGTCGCGGTTGCGGCGACGAGCTTGTTTGGGAGGTAAAAAGCGGGTTGAAGCATGATACTCGACCACGGATCAATGTAAACACGTTCTTTGATATCCGAAAAGTGGCCTTTTGCAGTTTTGATGTCGGATTACTAGCCACTTTGTCCTACTGTACTAAGTTTGAGCTAGTTTTATACACAAGTTTGCGATTTATTTATTTATTTCTATTGCAATACACACGAACATAAAAACTGGATTGTGTTTACATTTTTCCTGTCATATATTGCACTTAGCATTCTAGGATAACAACTAAGGACGAATATAACATCTTGTTAAATGTTCATATAGGCCATTGTAATATTGTTGTGACAAATGGAACAGTGTTCACGTATTTTATATGTATATAGATTGTTTAAGATGCGTACAAACGGTTTTGTGTAGTTCAAATAACTAACATCAGACTAATGTAATGTTTCAGGATAAAATACAGTTTTGGGTATATTGTGTTACAAAAAGTGAGATAATGTATAGTTTTAAATAGAGTACATCAAATTTAAAGTTAAGGCTGTGGGAAAGCAAAATGTGTACTAAAATAAGAAGCTTTTTTTTTCGTGTGTTAAAGCATTATTAACAATAAAAAATCACATGCAATCTGTATATACAACCATCGTATTCAATTTGAGTAAAACAGTTATACACATAATGGAAAAACTATCCTTGTAAATTATTAATGGATTATAACATATTTACTTGCTGGATATACTAACAACGGCACACTCCAAAAAGCACGTCAGGAGAGAAATTCTTGTTCTTATACACTACTTGTATAACAGGACATAAACAAGGAGCATAAAGACGAAAAAGAAAGTTGTGGCAGTTGCAATACCGGAATATACTCTCAATAAAACAATTTCCTCGGCTCTCCTTTAAACCGAGTATTAACCAAAAAGAAATAATGATTTTACTCATTTATGTCTTTTAAAATCTCTTATACAAATACGTTCGCTCTTTCGAAATGTCCACATTTAACAATAACAAGTTTATAGAAGAACATTGACAATAGTTTATCATTGAAGTTAGAAGTTTATGACAATATAGATTTGTTTGAATCAATAAAAAATATTACTGTATTACAAATATATTTTAATAAATCAAATTTACTATTTTATGTGGGAAAAGATAGATATACAACAAGTGTGTTTCGTCTCTAAAGCTTTCTTAAAATAAAAGACGAGACAAAGTTTATATTTGTTTTTGGGGCAGGGGATATATTTTTGACCAAATTTCGAGTTCCGAAAGGCCGCAAACAGTCAAATCCATTTCATCAAAACAGAAAGTGACACAAGAAAGCCTTTTTGAGTCAGTGTCATAACATAGACAACATATATTGAAAATACAACCAAAGACAATGCTGGCTTCTACACTTGTGAAACTAAGGCCCTTGAACTTTCCCCCCACCCACCTCATTTTTAATGAAAAATTAAGAAATTTGACCCATTTCATGGCATGCACAGTACATTCAAACAGAATGCAATCCTAGTTTTGGCTACATCACTCATTTATTTCATCCCTGTGCTGTGTTTATTAACCTAGAAAAGTGTCTCCCATACGTTTAGATTTTTCAGAATTTACCTTCAAAGTTCTGTTCTGCTTCTGCAGCGTGAAATATCAACTTCCGCCAAAAGGGAAAACCCCCTTTTTGAAGATTCAAAATTTTCTTGCTAGGGAGCTGTCATTAGTTTCAATATTTTTTTCCAAACTTTTGAGACATTCTTTCTTAAACCTTACACAAGAAATACATCTTATACATACCTAATTGATTTTTAAAGACCATATGTTACCCCTACCCTAAAGATATGTAATTTTTATGGACCCTCTTTTCACTGATATATCCCCTGCCACCTTTGCTGCTCTGGTCTATTTATAACCACTGAGAAGTTAAATGGTGATTAAATAAAACAAATGTGTTTGCCTTGACAGTTCCAATGCGTTGACACCAATAATAATAATAACAATAATAATAATAATAATAATAATAATAATAATAATAATAATAATTATAATAATAATAATAATAATAACACTGTTTTATAAATGAGTGAATCAAAATAAAAAGTCATTTAAATACTGTGGAATAATATATAATATGTATATGTTTATTATATACCAATTTTATTTAGTTCCTCTTAAAATTCATGTTTTTTTAATGAAACTTAAACAACGTTGCTTCACTCTTTAACAGTGATCCATAGGAGTGATAGCGGAAACCGATATCGACTACGGCAGGATTTTTGGGCCATTTCCGGCAGTCAGCCATATCCCGCCGACGCATTTTATTGGTTATCTGACGTCCGACGAGAAGAGAGTTACCGGCGAGTTTAAGGTTGGAATTGTAATAAATGAATGTTAATATGTTTCTTATAATAAAATGATGATACTTATTTGTTCTAACGATTATTGCTGAACCTAACTTACTTAGTATTGACATTGTATTGAATACATATGTCGTATCGAAGATGAGTGCTACGCGTTCTTTATTCTTATCACTAACAAAGGTATGCTGATTTGTTGAGAAAACAAATCATTGTATGTAGAACCACAGTGTGCTATGATAAATATTATATCAACCAGTGTGCTAGGACAATACAATTTGCTATTTGTTTCCATTAACATTTCAAACGCTATGGTAAGTAGGTAAGCTAAACGTTTGGTTCGTTAACTTTTTCCAATTCCCCTCTCAAATACAAATTTGCACCGAAACGTAGGAATCTTCCTAATATCTATTTATTTTTTATATTTATTTGTTTGTTGCATTATAGTACATTTAACGAATATAAGCGAAGGTTGCAAATATTTTCGCAAATGTTTTTTATATCATCATATTAAGCAGACAATATCGAAAATACAATATGGAATACACAAACATTTGTAGGGTCGGAACACAACAATAAAGTCGGTCGTGTTGATGGAGATAGTTTAACGCCTAATACTATTTATTAAAAAAAATACTAGCACTAAAAGCGATATCAAATTGAAATATTTAATAACTTCAGTATAATCTGTCTCCACCCCCCTCAACGAACGATCCATTATCTTTCTTTTATTGCAGGTGGATCTGAACGAAGATAACCTTGGCAACACGTGGATGGCGTACGCACAGCCAGCCAGGACGGTGGACGAACAAAACACAGAGGCGTACATGAAAGATGGAAAAATCTTCTACATGTCAAAAAAAAACAAATCCATAACATATATGAACAAGCAACATTACTGCAATTTCAACGGTTTAACTTCATACATTTACAAATCAACGCCACATTCAATAACGTATATATATTTATTTTCTAGATATGAAATATGATATATATAAAAAAATAATCAAGTTATTTATGCGTTTTGTTTAAACTGGTTATTATCTATTTTGAGTATTTTCTGAAATGAAGTGAATACATTGGGTACGTGTTAATAAGGTAACAAACAAAATAATCTTTTCTGAATTCTGGACGCTGAATACTATTTAAGAATTTGCAAAAAGTATTGATTTTATCAGTTCAGCTATTCAGTAACATACCTTCTTCAACATCATGAAAATAAAGAAATAATCTTGCAGTCCACACAGGCAAATAAGGGACGACACTTGTCGATTTTATGGAAGTTTTCCTTTACAAAAGTATCTTCCTAGCCATAATCCACTTTAGGCGGAAAGTGTCGTCCTTGATTAGCCTGTTCGAACTGCACAGGCTAATCTAGGACGAAACTTAATGCACATGCCCGTGTTTCCGAACATCAAAACGTCCTGATCCTGGGTATTAACTTCAACGTGCATCAGAAAACAGGTCAGTACATTTCAGTTCAAATTTCCATTTGATTAAGTATCGGTACTTAAATGTTATCAACAACTTTTTTTTCATATAAAAACAAAGTGTGTTTCGTATAAACAAAGCGTTCAAGTTTGATAATGAGGGTTAAACTCGGTGGGACCCGATGTAATGAGCTCTATAGAAACATGTTAAAATATATAACTTAAGTGAATACAACTCCAAATGTTGGTTCTTGAACCATTAGTTTCTTGCCCAAACACTTGCGTAGACTAAAGAACCGTTTCCTAAAATAAACCCTGCATAATATGAGGGATTCGTACCTAAAAGAAAGAACTTTTCCAAAATAAGGGACTCCTGCCAATAATAAAGGACCTTTTGATGTTGATACATGTTTCTTTCATGCTGGTGTTTTCGGGATATTGTTTGTTAAATATGTTATGACATCAATCTGTAGATGGTGAAACACTCGAATGTCCTGACTGTGGAGAAAAGTTCCGCTTTATTTATCCACTGATGGCCCATATCCGGTTCCGGTGCAAAGGTTCCATGAGTTCGTACAACATCAGCCCTCACTTGAAGACGAAGACCCCTGTCAGCATCTGCATGGCGAGTGATTTGGAACAGGAAGGCGTTGAACGAGAGGTGATAGGAAATGTGAACGCAAATCGCGGAATTAAGCAAAAAGTAGATTCTGAAGAACTATTTGATATAGATAGTAATGAACATATTGTAAATCTACAATCATTTGAACGTTTCGAAGAAAACAATAATATTTCCAGCAAACAACAAGAGTCACCGGTGTCGAAAGATCGTAGTGAATCAGCGGAAATTGGAAGTGTATTCAGAAAAGTTGAAAAGCCGTCGGTTTCTGGAACAGCGTCCTTGAAAGAAAGGAGCAAAACTAGAGCTAACAGTAGAATGAAATACGATGATTTTGACGCGGAAATGCGAAAAGGCCAAGAGCACCTTGTGAAACATTTGTATAGCAAAACATTTATTCCACCGAATTCAATGGCAGGCTGATTCATTGGAGGGCTAGGAATGATGACAAACTGGCTTGTTCCTAAATCATCAAGCGGTCATTCCCACCTCGATCCCACGTCCTTTGCAGAACAGATGCACATGTCCTCTGTTTACAAATCAGAACCTTTGCAAAGGTTTTCGACCCAAATGCGAGCTCTCAGTCAAGACCATATCAGAAGTTTTTCAAATGGCGAAATGCTTAGCAAACAACTTCTCATGGAACAGTTACGGAAGTCGCAGCTTCCGAGCGTCCAGACAGCAAACCCTATGGTGGAAAAACTGCTGCAGACAACAACCACACCGGCCATGCTGCAGCGGCCAATCCAACAGCTGAATCTAGCCCAGAACTGGTGCGCAAAATGTAACGCTACGTTCCGAGAAAACGCGACGACAAACTGCAAAGTGACGTTTGTAAAGAGACTTTCAAAGAACGCCACCACCCGACGCGCCATATGACGTCACATTTATGACTCGAAGTAAAGAAAGAAAATTAAATGTGCCAAAATCACAATTGAATGACGATGATTATCATGAACATAAAAGCGTACTCACTGCAATATTACTAATGTCAGTAATTGATACCTTTCAAATTTAGTATTAAAACTGCCATTTTAAAACATATAATAACACGACCGTGATTGTATTGATTGAGCTGTCGTTGAAAAGCAAAAACACAAACTTCAAAGGTTTATGTGTAATGAATTGTAATGTTTAAATATATTTTTTTAAACTAGATTATCAGGATACCATTTTGAATTTGATTTACGTTAGTTTTAGTTCGTTTATATTGTTATTCAATTGTTTTATTGACCATTTAATATAATATATACTTGTAGTAATTGCGACAATGTAAAATATAAATGTTATAGGGTAATTTTTCGCATATTTGATTCACAATTCTGAATACGTTGGTTTTCTTAACATTTATTACGAATTCGCAATATTGTTAAATTGCTCAAGAAGATCAAATTGTATTTCGCACAGCCCAATAATGTGTAATTGAACTGGCAACGGGAAAATATGAAATAAGTTTACAACGAAAGAAGTCAATTCCATACTATAAGGATCTGTAGGGACATAACATCAGAGTATCGGCATATAAAACTAATAGTATGATGCCATACTAATAGACTTGCGGCGTGTTCCTACCATAATTGCATATACAGATGGAATATTGTATGACTAATGGTAACAGTCAGGCGTGTCAAGAACGTCTCTGATGTTTACACTAACACGAGTTTGCTAACAATTTGATATATTGCACACCCTTGTAATCTCGTTCCTTACGCTGACATATGCTCAACGAACCTAGTGATTTGGACAAATATGGGAAATTTGTTGAGGATTCCGCGGAATCTGTCATAGATCATACTGGCGTGCCATCAATCTACCGGAATTTCTCCATTCAAACGGAAGACTAACGCGCGTACCAATATTCGAAGCGACGTTGTCTGCTGATTGGAATTATCGTGCGTTTGTTTTCCAAATATAATTCATATTTTGTTTCCGATTGAGTAACAGTTTAGTTAATTGAGTCAATATTGTGCTTTAAAGTGTTTTATTTATTTATTTTACAGAAAATTGCCCTGTACAATAAATCGCACAAGATGTGCGAACTTGATGGAAAATGATTTTTCATTATTTTAAGACTGCAAGATAGATACATATTTGTGGTTCAACAACATTCAAAACTACATCATTTTACACGAAGGGACTAACACAAAGTTAAAGTTTCAATCCTCCTAGCAACCCGATTGAGCGATGCCTTGACATATTACATCAGCGCGAGTAAATTAGAAAGATTGCCTAAACATGTCCGCATCCGTTATCACATTCTTAATCAAAGCAAGCTATAGATTTGTTGCATCCATCAAGGTCCAAAATCATTTTGCTGCATGCATATGTTTAAAAAGACCAACATTCATTTATTCATTTGGGATATCTCGAATTTTCCGCATATCAGCGTTTATATGCAAGGTCATTTTGACGATCCATCAATCAAATTTAAAGAACGGTACCTTCGTTTTTGCAGCAATATGCAGCAAACATTAATGTGTTACTTCTATATAGAATATACCGCGATTTTACTCTGTCAAAATGTTTTGCAACCATTGTTGAGTCGATTGCGAATCGTCGTTGTTTGGCCTCTCAATATATGCTTACATTATGAGAGTAAATATTGCATACATTTACTTGCGAAATAAAATAAATATATTACAAGACGATGCCCTTTAGGCGTGATGGATGTGTTGCATGTCGCAAAGCAAACTGCGACTTGTAAATAGATACTCAACGCATTTCGCATTGAAAGTTGACTCCTCTGAAACTGTGACTTCTTGACTCTAACAAATTTCAAAGACTGTTATATAAAACATATATGATAATGCCCAATTCCGAACATTGGGATTGAAAGTTCTGGAATGACATTATTTTTTCATTAAACTGTAATTTTAATTCAGATTGTATGTGATGTTTGTGATGTTTCGACTTTCTCCGATTATTTCATCACTTTTCAACACTACCCTTTTAGTTATTTTTTAAATGTGGATTATGTCATTGTCAGTTTCTTCCCTTAATCTACAATCATCATTCTGTATTTTGTTGTTGGGATTTTGTCAAGTTTAACACTCAAATGAGTATGTATATTGCACGATTGTTATTTTGACGCCAGATTAATTAATAATTGATTAATAAACCATTCTTTCAAATCACCCTGCAATATAAAAATGCAATATAACAATCTCAATCTGATAATTTTGTTTTTGATCGCATATCAAAAATTGATTTATAAGTTAAATATAAAGACCATTTATTAANTATATATTAACCTTGTCTCCTTGTCTTACTTATAACAGAACACCGACCTTTGTACAACAATTTGAACTTCTTTACAATTGAGGGAGTAAGTTTTTTTCTTTATTCGATTGTTTTACAACCCTCGTACAATTTAAATGCAGAACTTTTGCTTTTCGAAAATGTGGTTTTAGAACAAAGTGTATGTATTAATATCTTTGTCAATGTTGATTCGTTACAGATTAGTGAAAATATTCAACAATTATCTCGCAGCTTTCAGTATTTAAAAAAAGTCATATTTGTTGCAACAAATGTGATCTGTTTACGCAATACCCAATACATAATGAGCCGCCTATTGCCACTACTGACCATTGTTCTGAGTAATCCACCATTAAACAAATACGTTTTGAGAATACCAGCATCCATTCTGATTTGTGAGACGCAACATCTGATAAGAACATAGCGAATATATTAAGATAGAGGGCACAGGCAATGTGACCAGATATTTGATTAGGTGGCATATTTGAAATTGCAAACAATGCTGGATGAATGACTTTAACCAAGAGACGGGAGTCAGATTGCAAACTGTTCTGTCATATTGTGATCATATTTGTTGATGCCGCATTTCAATGGATAAATACAAAGCGAGTGATTATATTCCAAGACTTTTCTATAAAAATAAGTTTTCATGTAGCTATAATATATACATTGATCACATAAGAAACATATCATGCAAAAATGACGAACCATGAAATATACCATTATCGTATTAGGACAATCTTCGACAATGTATATATCACTGAAACTGGCATATATGAAATATATAAATTATAATATTTTACTTAACTACGTAGTCAGACGCAATTGCTTCCAATGGTTAGCACATATATTAACTATAAATATATGGTTGTGCAACTTATGATATACCATCTAAAAGTTTACCGCGCAACTTCCCAAACAGTTCAGACCTATTAGATTGAAACCAACCAGGACATAATGGTGGACCATATTTCATATTTGTACGACTAAATAAACGGACACATGTTGTAATGATAGTATTGATATTAATATTCCTTATTAGTACATGTACGAATACATATCAGTTCAAATATGTTTGTGAAAACGTATTGCAATTGATACAGACGAATAAAACATAACAATTGGACTTCCAACACGTAATATTTTCAAACAATATGTATTCCATGTCGGACTATTAGTTAACAACGGCATTTGAAATAGAGCCGTTTTAAATCAATTCAGTAAACTATTAAAAATAAGATGGAGTTATGCGTTCAAAAATCACAATTTGTCATCTATCAAACATTCTTATTCGTTAAGTATAATGAAACCAGCTTCCAACAAATTCGAAACAAATTTGAAAAATAATTGAAATGATTAGATTGTGTTTATTTACTTTAACCCAATTGAAATTAATCATAACACAGCCAGCAACAAAAGCACCAATCACGGAAAAACAATCAGTCGGTATTTGTTGAGAATGACAGTCCATAAAAAGCACCCATATTTCTTTCTTCACTTCTACGAGAAAAGCAATCGTCAAACTATTTATTCCGCCAGTGCAATGAATAGAAACGTAATGGCCTCTTATTAAGTCCGTAATTAGCGAAGCATGTATGGACAGTGTTTCCAAATTAGCGTCTGTCATCGGCGTTAACCCTCGACAGACAACCATTGTGCAAGGTTTTTCCAATTCAGTTAGGACATTAACAATTTCAGAATATGTGTATTTGGGGATGTAGAATATTTTTATTTATTTTTATTATTATGGAGGAACATCAAAGTATAAGTGTTTTACTGTGTGCATCAGCTAGCTTGCGTTAGTTATGTTTTCTTTGGTGATCTCGAAAATTCACGAAATAAGGCCAAAATCTTGGCAAAATGATAAACACTAGAGATGACATCTAAATATTTTGATTAAAAAATATATCAGCACGAGGTGAAAATTTAGTTTGAAAGGGTTTTTGATAACCAATTTATCACGTGAAAAGAAAAGCGGATTTAAGCATTGTTTAAAACTTTAGAACTATTGACGTTTCTCCCCATACCTGTATCATAAAATGTATAACATGAATATATTAACACTAAATAATGATTAAACAATATGTGCCGATAATTTAAAACACAACAAATATATGCGTAGGGAAAAGTCCATCGCACCACAATACATATAATAAATATATGTTAACGAGAACAGGACTTACAATAATGTCACCGAAAACATATCGCGCCTGAAGTCACTGATGATTGTATCCGAAGTATGGCTTTCGAAACATATATGATGAGAAAATAATGCCTCAATGATATCAAAACCGATTTGTGAGACGCAACATCTGATAAGAGCACAACGAACATATTTAGATTGAGGGCACAGGCAAGGTGACCAGATATTTGATTAGGTGGCATATTTGGAATTGCAATCATCGCTTGATAAATGACTTCTTTCACGTGACGCGGGCCAGACGCGTCAAATGGTAATGGTGAATTTTATAGACATTTATATCGCGTCATTTAGAGTCATCTGATGTATACGAAAGGAACATAATGTGTTTGGAGTCAGATATAGGGTTTTTAATCATAATTAAGTTAATTTATGCATATCTAAATCATAATTCTTTTTTTGACGAATGTTGCAGACATAGAAACTTGCCATAGCAATTCAGAGATATGAGGTTATGAATGCATGTATATTCTTCACGACTATTTTAATTTGTTTCATATAAATTGTATAAATATTACCTTGGTTGTCTTTCGATGTGTTTTTTTTTCAAAATATAAATGTTAAAAGTGAGGTCGATGTACACATGACGGAGTAATCGTACCCAAAGTCGTAGTGTTATATGCCTAAAATAGCTACATCAGAAGAATGTTTAAATGTATTTCGACTATATATGCACTTATTTTAATTGAAGAAAGTATTTACCTAATAAAGCACAAAAAATTGATTTTGATGCGATTACAAAACAAAATTACGTTTAAACAGACGACATAATTTGATTTTGCTAGGTTATATAGTGCAAATGAAGAACGATAAGACCGCATTAGAAAGTAACAAAATGCTTCAATTAGGAATGTTTATAATTTAAAATTACCGTTTACAAGTATTTATCTTACGGAGTACTCTTGGACACGTTTCCATTGTCAAAATACCATGCACTTCAAGGCTAAGATGTTCTTCGCACAGCGAAAATACTCCATCTAAAACCGAATTGTTCATATTATATTTCAAAAAGCCAAAGTCCATGGCGTTCATGCATCACTGGTAATTAAACGGTATGATTTCGACAGACGAGTTCATCAGAAAGACGACGCCATTGCTTTCCTGTTTTGTGTAGGCATGTCATTTGACTAATGTGACAATGATAGATTACACTGCAAAAAATGCTGGTCTAATCTTTCTTTAAAAAACTATCGCGCGATAGAAAAACGTCATAAAAGATTGGCATGCGGAAAGGAGATCAACTGGAGTGAGTGCTTAAACAAATTAAATGTCGGCGTTTCACATGTAACACGTGCGCTGATAAGTTCACAGGGTCTTGGGCTGATTTATGATCATTCCACTCTACTATTTATTGTACTAAATAATGATGTTTACCAGTTTTTAGACCCGATTGTGTTTGTAGTATATTAACAAAATCACTACCTGCAAATTGCATAAATTTAATTATGTTAATCAATTGGTGTACAGTTTATTGATATATGTAGCTGAATACAGTATGTTCCATATGACTAAGAAATGTACGATTTAAAACTCTTTACTTATGAAACGGATACTGGTATCTTTGCTCAAATGAGGAAATGGATTTTTAAACGCATGTTCTTCAATGTGATTATTTTTTAATAAGCTTTCATCTGATGTTGATCGCCTTTGAGTGGCACGTAAGAAGTCAAGCGAAATTGACAATCTTTCTAGAGACCTAATTCTATTCGATACTCCATCAATAGGTACCAGTGTTATTACAGTGATGCTTTGTTCACCCACCAGTTGACTTAGACACAATCACAGAAAAAAAATAGGTTCTGACATAAAGGAGGAATTAGATTTACATGAGGCGACGTGTGTTTGCAATGGAATCGCGATAGATAACATTCGAAACTGATTTGGAAACCACAACAGAGAATTATTAAATTGAAGTGTTACATTTTAAGAGAGCTTGATATATTGCAACAAATGTAGTTCTAATTAAAACGATATACGTGTGGACTTTCAAAATGAATTGTTTGATACGGATGATTGTAAACAAGACATTTGCCTCAGTTGTGGACAAGCCAGTGATTGTTCCTAGCAGTATCAGAGTGGGGGAGTAAAAATACTAATTGGATCTAATCATTAGATATTACAATATAAAAACGTTAAACTACAGTCGCATTAGCAGGTTGTAAGTCTTCTGATCACAACGCGATTCCTTATAATTGCCAGTGACAATCTGCACAACAATTATACCTAGGACACAATCACACGACAAACACAAACACAAAATTAATAAATAAACATCGGGTCCGTATGGGAGCGCTCAATATATAGGGAAGCATTTGTTTTAAGAGCCCAATTTAGAACACAAAAACATTAAACCGATTAAATTCCTAAAACGAATTAATCTCGATACCAAAAGACAAACTTAGTCGCCAATCACGTGATTCACTAAAATGCCACAGTTTAGTTATAAATTGTCATGTGTATATACATGACTACAGATAATGGTTTATTTACATACACGATATAACACAGAATTTAGTTCAAGCAAAGCGTGTGTACTTAAATTACGGCACATGCGATATGTTAAAAATTCTATATGGATACATGATAGTAAAATGGGCTATACATAATAAATTCATTTTGGTCTTTCATAGCAGAATTAAGCAACAACCGAAAACTATTTTCATTATGGCCAAAAAGGCATTGTGGTCGTCGCGATAGATTTGTTTTCCAAAACTTTCATTTTTCAAGGCGTAAAGAATCTAGACGAATGTTTTTATGGATGCAAATAAATATGCTCAGAAAAGCAGTCCATACATACCTGCCAGCGTCTTTATTTACTGTCCGAAATCTATCAAATTCAATGTCGACTAAAAGCTCAGAATTAGATAAACCACAGAATGCAAAACGAGCGCTTAATGAAACTTGTCATTGAATTAGCTCGGTTAATAAAATTCGTCTTCATGGGAAACAGTTTAGTGTTATTGGGGCCAATCACTCTTGCTTAGGCCAAGATCGCTCATTAATTCTCAACGGACATTCGGGAACTGTCACAGACTCGAGGCGTTGCAGATGACTTAACGTTGTGTTAAGCCATGCAAATAGTCCGAACATCTGGGGCATCGTGACGTGATTAAGTCTTTAGAATAACTACGCCATCAACACTTTAAAAAATTAATAGAACAACAAAAAAATGTTTCTAAATAATATTTTTTAAGTCGAATTTTATATAGTTTTTTTCTGGCGGATTTAATGTTCAGAATGGTAATCAGTAATATTTACTTTAAAAGCATGCCTAACTTATTGTCTTTTTAAACCACCATCTTTTTGAGGGAATCTACTTGTAAACAAATAGTTATAAACTTGCATTTTAAAATCGATTTCCAATTCACCTTACGCCACACAACCAGTTCCGATACAAACAAATACATAATTTAATTAAACCTTTGCCATGTATCCATAGTGCTTATTAAACGTAAGAACTGATTTATCTTTTATTCATCATTCAACCATATGAAATTTCGTGTGCACAATCAGAACAAAGTAATTACTGCCAAACAGCGGAACTAAAAACCTTTCAAAACCCCATCTCCCCCTGGATAATAATTTCTCCGTGTACGAGTCCCAGGCGAAATGGAGGCGCGGTGCCAAAAGGCGCTTAATTGTTCCATACCATTACATCTGGAAATAACGCGTCCACATATGGGACGGTCGAGGTAATTAGAGCATCCTCCGAAATTCACATATGACGTTTTCGCGGTAGGCGAATTCCGAAATTCAGTGGTTACCTTCCTTATTGATTAACGGTAGCTCTGTATTTGATACGAGGTATGTTAGGAACAATTCACATCTCTGTCCGGAGGTGGAAAATGTCAACAGATTTCGTAATTTAAAGAAGTTCATATGTACTGCATTTTTACGTTAGAATGTGCCTGTTTGCATCCTTATCGTGTACGTTGCTTATGACGCCTTAAATACATTAATCATCAATTAGGACGTGGATTGAATTTAGTGCACAATAAAATTATCTCAAAATCATTCGTAAGCACATATCTAAAAAATATGCAGTGGTCCTTGTACACGACCTAACTCATTCTCACCTAGACTTTTGCAACGGACTAAAATAAAAAACAATATCAGATTGACAGACTGCAGCGAATTCAAAACCGAGCAGCCAGAATTGTCGCCGATGTTTTGCACGATCAACCAAGCAAGGAGATCCTCAGGACACTGAACTGGATACATGCACGTGTAATGTTCAAGATACTCGTGCTCATGCTTAGAACTCAATGTAGAACCGCTCCAATTTACATCAGAGAGCTGTTCACAACTGGTTAAGGGTCAATACAGACTGAGATCAATTGCTGATATTAATTCCAACATCCCAAGAACTCGAACAAAGATAGCTGATTAATCAATAGCAGTGATTGGACCCAAGTGAAGGAATGCTCTTCCAAAAGATTTGAAATGCCTACAGATCAAATATCAGATTATTTTTTTGTTACAAAACGTTTAAATATAAACATTAAGCCATTTTTTGGCATATAAAAATCATTTCACAATTTCATCTTGTTTCGTTTTACAGATTATCTCGATTCAGGATCGGAATCATTCGGTTTGCGTTTATTTGGACTTGTCTGGGCTGAATATTAGGTCCGAGCGCTATTATAATAGATAACGGGCAACTTCAAAATCATGGGTAAACATCATTTAAAGGACGTCCTCGCTTGAGCTCCGAAAATTCATAACATTATGATTATTCATAAAAACTACGTCATGCTTTGGACGCTGCCGGAAGCCGCTCTCGAACACGCTCGTTAATATTTAGATATCGTCGCGGGAAGTTCAAATGGAATAAATTGTCACACACAAAAATAAAAACGAGCATTTTGCATCTCGTTCAATCAATCTTACCAGACAACATTTAGCGTTGAAATTTTGGCTATCGCTATAAGGAACAATGATTGTTATGAGTTAACTTTATCTTACGAAGTATTCGTTGATTTTGAGTGTATATGGATCTTTGAGTTCTTCATCTACGTAAAAACAACAAGAAAAGACGCAATAGAGCACACATGGCCGTCATTGTGTTTTGTTAAACACATTTTTAGAAGAAGTAGGAAACGATTTATATTATGCACATTTTGATATTTATATGTACAAAAGTGATAGTTAACGCTCGAAATTAAAAACAAATCCTTCTCTGGATAATGATGTATTTCTTACATTTCATGCTTGCTAAATGGATCAAAACGCCAGTAATATACCAAACGTGCCTGCAATATGGCAGGAAGACATTTCACAGACTGTTTCTGATAAAGACCCGATATATAAATGTCACGTCTGGGATACAAACCATCTTGTACAACGACTGGTATGGACATACACGGAATGGATCGTTGATCGTAATTGGGCCGATGATATACTACCCCCTCTATATGATTATTTATTGAGCGATACTTGGGGAATCAAACAACTTGTTTTGCAGCCTTTAATAGGCAAATACGTGCGGCGATATATTTTTATTTGAACTTCCAAAGCGAAGGTTGATCGTACATGCCAGACTTTTAGAGATTATGTATTATGATATAGAGGATATTTGTTTATGTCAGTGTAAGATCGTTTGTTATTTCACGAGTGATCATAGAAAATATATTTTCACGAGTTCTTAATTAATGAATAGATTCGTCCAATCGTGTAAGTCAGTAAAATTGTATTCTTCAACCAAACGGTCATATTCATTGTTCAAAACATTCAGACAGGAACATTGAGTCTGATGAGAAGTGACTGCTGTTGTAACCCCTTTTATCGTCCGTCTGGGTATTATTGCAGCAAACAATACGCACTGACAGATAAAACAGCGAGAATCAGAAAGATTTCACGAGTTATGAACCCATTGCCATCAATTTATAACATGTTATTGGGCAGCTTTCATCTGCGACGGCAAATAAAACACGAACTCGGCTATAACTCATATCGTTTATGATTATTTACATTTGCAGAAATCTTTAGATGCATTGAGTGAATATGGATAATTGAATTAACTCGAAGGAAGACGACTACCATATTACGAAGAAAACATTAAACACTCGACGTCGTTTAATGCATAAAATTAGGACTCCAATCTTGCGAATACAGAACAGAACAGAGCAGAACAGAACAGAACATTTTATTTAAGACTTGTACAGATACATCGTCTTCGATACATATACATATAAAATACATAAAACAACATGACATAGCATTAAGTGAAAGGGTTATACAAACTTATTAGTTAAACAATACATAATCGAGCATTTATTCGGAGATGAACTGTGTTTCAGTTATTAACAAAATTTTGTGCATTTCTGTAGTTTAGAGCGTCCTTAACAAACTTACAAAGATTATTTATATCGGTCTTATTACATGAGGTCAAAAGTTGTGTAAATTTAAATACAGAAGGTTTAACATAGTAATATTGTTTAATATATTTCTTTCTTATTACAGTATAACACTTGCATACAATGACAAAATGGTACACGTCCTCAATATCGCTAGAATTGCAAAAGGTACAATATCTTTCTTCTCTAGGAATTTGTCTATAACGACCTATTTGTATATTTAGAGGAAGTCCGTTTAATCTTAGCTTGCTCATAAATGAACGGTTACTTTTGGACAAAATATCTAGATAGGGTTCATAGTAATGTGATTGTTTACAATACTTGTATAGATTTAACATAGAGCTATTTTCTATTTTAGACATAGTTTCTTGCTTAAAAGTGTCTATAATACGGGTTTTAAATTCATTTAAAAATGTATACTGATCAATAACGTTAGGGTTGTCAAATATATATGCAAACCCATATTCTGTTAACAATGTTCTGATATTTGCAGCCCAATTCGAATGACCGTTATAACTATCTGCAACAGATTGTGAATAAATAGTTTTGATAATAATATTGTCTGAGGTTACAATTTTCAACCAGTATTTAATCATTCTAAAATACCTATTAATAAATAAAGGATATCGTCCTAATTCGCTATATGTGACTGCATTACAGGTATTTATTTTAACGTTCAATAACCGCTTACAGAACTTGAGATGTACTCTTTCCAGTTCCCTTGACTTAGTATAACCCCAAACCTCACAGGAATAATTCAAAATAGGACTCACAAAGGCATCAAATAACTGACACATTGTCTTAGGTCTTAAGTCAAATTCCTTACACTTACACAAAAGAACGTTCATGGCTTTCAATGCTTTTCCAACTAGATGCTCTTGATTTAAGATAAATTTACCAGTGTAATTAAAGACTGTTCCTAAGTAGTTAAAATCACTTACGACTTCTATGATTTCCCCATTGTATGTCCAGCTTTCATTATGTAATAAGCCACCCCGTTTACGAAAAACAATGATTTTTGTCTTTGAAGTATTTACCTTTAAACCCCATGTGTCACAATATGTATTTAAATTATTTAAATGTTGCTGTACCTCATATGGTGTTTTACCTATAATGGCCATATCATCTGCAAAGAGTAAAAGTATTAAAACAATATCATCAAACATGAGGCCACAATTTGTATCCTTTTGCAAAAACAACTCCAAATCTTCAACAAAGATAGAAAACAAAAGGGGTGACAATACCTCACCTTGACGTAATCCAACTGCGTATTCAAAATATTCGGAAAAATTAGAACACAATTTAACTCGAGATTTAACATGTTGATACATATCTCTTATAATTCTTAAAAGTTTTCCACGTATTCCACAATTATACAATTTTAACCATAAGCCATTTCTATAAATGGAATCAAAACATTTCATCATATCAACAAAAACAACATATAATCTTTTATTTTCATTAATATATTTTTGAACAATAGACATAAGTACATATATTGCATCAACAGTTGATCGACCCTTACGAAACCCGAACTGCGCGTCCGAAACAGTGTTATTATCCCTACAAAATTGCTCTATTCGCTTGTTTAAAACGGTTGTAAAAAGTTTTGCTAGACAACTGACCAAAGTTATACCTCTATAATTATTCACATCGTTTTTATCACCCTTTTTGTGGAGCGGAATTATTATACCTTCAGCCCAATTGTCAGGAAAAAAACCTGCATTAAGTATAGAATTAAAAAGATCACATAAGTGTGCTGACAAAATATCAATACTTTCGATCAAATATTCGTTTAAAACACAATCACTACCATACGCTTTGTTCTTTTTCAAAGATTTTACTGCAGAAACAATTTCGTTTATGGTAAAAGGTCGATCTAACTCGGGGAAAGATTCATTGGGAATATTAAAATCATTACTTCCACAAAAGGCTTCCGCCTGAACATTTTCACACTCAAATATATCGTTACTTATGCTTGAAAAATAATCTTTCAACTCGTCTAATGCTAAATTATTATTAAAATTGTCTTTTCGTTTTCTAAAGTATTTCCAAAACTCTTTTGGCTTACATTTTTTTAGGTTTTGAATTTCATTCATTTTGCGCGCATAAAACATTGACTTCTTTTTGCGTATAAACGTTTTATATCTTGTTTTACTTTCGCATAATTGTGCCCTATTTAAGTCCGACGGACAAACATTAAAACGACTCAGATGTTCAAGATATTCANTGGGTAGCTGCATTAGGGCAGTACTCATTTGATATTGCTTACAGACCAGGCATGCAAAATACAGATGCTGATGGGATGAGTAGGTATCCATATGAACGGGTTGTAAATAATAATGCAGCAATGGTAAAAATTGATGAACACACTGTAAAGGCAATATGTAACGATATGATAACTGTAAATTTATACATTGAAACTTTGCCTATGGCTTCTCTCAATTTTGAAGAAATTGGTAAAATAGGTAAAGGACTAGCACAAAAAGAATTAAGAGAAATCAGAAGAACGCAAAGGCAAGATCAGTTTATTGATCGTTGGAGAAAATACAAAATAGATGAGACAATTCCATCTGTATTCATGACAAAAATGATTTGATTATGAAAGAACAGTTCAACAATTTAAAATTCAACGTGGAATTTTGTAAAGAATAATACATGATTAAGGTCAAGTTATAGAACAACTTGTTGTACCAGACATCTACAAAAAAGATATCCTTAAAGGAGTACATGACACTGTAGGTCATCCCGGAAAAGAAAGAACAATGAGGTTGATGAGAGAGAGATTTTACTGGCCAGTGATGGCAGCTGAAATAGATGATTATGTGAACAAATGTGATAGATGTTTAAGACGAAAGTCTGTTGTAGGTAGAGCTCCACTAGTGAGTATTACCACAACATATCCTTTGGAATTAGTTTGTTTTGAATACTTGACTCTGGAACCATCTAAAGGAGGTATCAGTAACATTATTTTTCAAACGGTACCGTTTTAAAATCGAAAGTAGGATTTCTAGACGTACACGTCCATTTCGACAGACGCGATTATTTTTAAGTTTTAAAGCGCAATAAAGACGGATTTCTACCTTGTAACCACCAGATATATTCTAATTGGCATATATAAAATATGTTTCTTATTGATACTTAAATTTACTTTGCCAAATAAGGTGTGTGGCTTTAATCGGTCAATCTGTCGTAGCAATAGTGTGGTTTAAATACTTAATATATAATTAAAATTAGCCGAGGGAAAGTCTATAAGGCTTGTGTTGTTGCAAGGATTGTTAACCTGTCGGCTGTGAAGCTTACTCAATACTATGTAAATCTTTCGTGACATTTTTGGGGATTAAATGCTAAATTTAACATTTAAATGAGCCTAGGGACATTCTATAAGCGTACTTTTTTATAACCGATACCTGTCTCGTGTGCCTTCCTCAATTTTAAACCGTTATGTAAATCATAGAATCACACTTTAAAGTGCCTTTTCACAGTTTGGTAAAATGGCGAATTTCGAAATACTTGTCATGTATTAAAAAAAAATGCATATTATGTTTTATCAAGAGAAATAACACTCCTAACTAAAGTAAAGTCTTAAACTATTGGTTCATTAAAGATAATAATCATTCGGAATCGGTTAAATAATAAAGCGTTTTCAACGCTTTTACTTGATAATTTGGAAAATGCATTGAGTACTAAGATAGCGTTTATGTTTCGCTTTCAAATTAAAGGTTTCTCTTTGGCTTTTGCTCCTTGAGGTTCAAATTTCCAATCCCGCATAGCGCATCATTTTAGTCAACTTTTTGTTCTTGCTATTTCAATAAATTAAGACCATTAATTACATAATAGATTTTTAAGTGTGCATATTTAATGACATTGTTCAAAAAGACGTTAATTTGTGAACAAGTACTTTAAAGCTTCTTCATCACATATTGGGAAAATGACAATTCTGATTTTTATTTTTGTTAACTCAAGAAAACAGGATACTATGAAATAGCAGTTATTGAAGTTACATTATTAACCTGTTATTTAAGTTCTAAACTACATGGTTTAATTATTTCTACGCCATCTTTTCAGTAAATTTCAGAAGCGTCTTAAAACGCGTTTCAGCTTTTCATAACTCTGGTTGTTGTCGGGAAATTGCCACGTTGGCGTTACTTATCAATCGATTTCAATCCCGGAGTAACTATTCTAACACACAATGCGTTCAAAATGACAAGTTCATTAAAGAACGAATGAATAAAGCTTTGTGGTTAGAGCGGCTGCTCTAATGCAGGCGACCCGAGCTTCATGCCTATACACTCTTACACTTTTTGTCCATCATATTAATAAATTTTCAATTTATTTTCCAATACAGTTTAAATTATAGATGAATCAATCGATGCACGTTAATGCAAATAAATATTCATTTACGTTTAATAAGTCATACACATTCGGCCAAAAAAGCAAGCATTCCGTACCGAATGAGCCTTAATGCTAAATAATTAAATATCATGCTCATCAAGCTAACAAGATCTATTGTGTGTGACACATTAATATATGCTTGGAACAGCAAACCAGTTTTATTTCATGTCTATTGGTAAAATAAACCAATCCTTATATAATTTGATATTTTACAAATAACATATTATAGCAAAAAAAAAGTGTAGTATGTAGAAAATTTAAGTTTATACCCATTGAATCGAAAATGGTGCATTCGATGTTCTGAACTGTTTAACCATATGTCAAGTTCCTATTATATATGTTATAATAGATTGTAACATTCCTGACAAAATATTTTGTTTAAGCATGCCCTCTGGGTCACTCAAATGGTTTCATTCCCATTTAATCGCCAAAAGACAGGTACATCAAACACAATTGCGAACAAAGCAATTATCTTGACCCAATAAGAAAACTTTTTGTTGAAAACAGTAATGTTAATAAATAGTTTGCATAACAATTGAATAATAATGTACGCATTAAACGTGTTATCACCAAGTGAAATACGTTAATGCAAAGATCCTTATTGTTTCCGGAACTGTAACCTAAATGATTATATAATGGACACATTCTTACGTCGTAATATAAACATAAAAAATGCCATGAAAACAGACCCATTACTTTATGTTTATCTCAGGATGCATTTACACTCTTCCATTATCCAGTATAAATAATATTCCTATTCGAAAAATTTGCGTTGTAATCAACCTGATAATATTGTTTAAATTTATCTAAAATCGTATGACACATACATTTATAATTGATTATATCTAAATAAGATGCATATATGTACACTTACAAACTTAGACTATTTTAGGAATAAACTATTTTCAAAAATGCTCATTTCATTGTACATGTATATCGGTTCGTTTTGTCTGTTATAATATAATATAATAATTTATATTCTAGGATATATTTAGTTTTCACAAATGCTCATAAGTTTGGATGACTTCATAGTGAGTCTGTAATTGTAAAAAGTATATCCGTTTTACAGTAACAACCACCTACAAAAGTTCCTTTAATACTTGTTTTTTACATTTCTTTCTTGTTCACGTTTCAAGAGCTACGGGTATTGATTTTCGATTTCTATTGCATTCGTGTCCTCGCTAATGCAATTGAAAAAGAAAATCCCATGTCACGGTTCGATGGCCTCGCATCCGAAAGAAATCTGCCCAGTGTATACAGGCTGTCGCACAGAACTGCTACACTTACATGTATTAACAAATATTGGAAACTATGTTGCTGAGGTAAATCTTTACATTTTTCTTCTATAAAACAAGTCGTTTAAGTTCTTTATTGGATATCTTGTTAAAACCGTTGGTAAACTATGTCAATAGCAATATAACAATAACGTAGATTTCCTAAAACATATAACATGTTCACCCGTGGTATCGGCCCTCTTAATGAATACATCTTAATATTTGAAGTGAAAATATTTTAAAACAAACCTTTTTTATGTGTCAATCTTTAGTTAAACATGTGCTCTAGGGCATAACAACAAAAAACTGCATTAAAATCGGCAATGTTTTCACAAAATACTGGCCAGACTTAGCTCCCTGTAGTATTGTTTATCATGTACACAGAGTATTATCATATCGGCCCTTCTGATTGGTTGCTAAGGTTTGTTACTATGCGCATGTGCTTGTTCTATAAATAGCTTCATAATGGAAAAACGAACTCTTGCTCACATTGTTCTTTAAATATTGTTACATTTTTTCACAAATAAGCGGACTATAAACTATTTTATAAACCTACTAATAAACCATAAACAACCAACACAATTATGTCTTAATTAATTTAAAAATCATCGCATCATCACCCAGGATTTAACATGACCTCCTTTCCAATCCAAACCTGAAATCATATAAAAATGATCGTCTTAATAGTCAGTAATATACGGCAAATGAAATAAAACTTCTAAAAATTGAATAACATTGACCGTCCTGCACTTCTTGAGGGTTTATCCGAGTGTACTGGTTAAAGTCACGATACAATGATGAGGGCTGATATTATGAGAATAAGGGATACCTTCACAAGTTCCAGAGCCAAGTACATTAGTAGCATTTGATGTAATTAATTTATATTCTAATATACCGCATACTCTTGGTTTAGAAGCTATTGATTATTGGCTTCAAAAATATATTGATTCGCTTAATTAAAGGTTTTAACAAAGGTTTATAAAAGAAAGCATAAAAATAATACTTGATAATAATAACTTCAATTTTGATGACAAGAACTACAACCAATCTAAAGGAGCTGCAATGGGTACAAAATTCGCGCCAACATACGCTTCATTGGTAATGGGATTTTTTTTAAACAAAAACTATATGCACATAATGGACCAATTTAAAATGAGGAATTTCTTTGTTTTATTAAAACATATTGGGAAAGATTTCTAGACAATTGCTTTATTTTCTGGATAAAATTCCCCCATGAACCTCAAAGCTGTTATTCTATTCTGAACAACTAACATTCGGATATCAAGTTTACAATGCAAACAAGTACACTTGAGTAACCATTTCTTGATGCATTGATTATACAAAAAAAAAACAATATTAAAATTAATACTGATATACATTACAAAGAAACTGATTCTAAACAATATCTTAATTTTACCTTGTGTCATAATAAACACACAAAGATAAATATTCCTTTTACTTTTATAAATTAGCAAAATGGATTTGTACCATAGTTTCGAATGATACACTTTAACTAAAACGTTTAAATGAACTTAAGCATTCCCTTATACAAAGAAAATATCCACAATCTATTACAAATACAGGTATTGAAAAAAGCACGTTCCATCCCTTAACATGAATTACTTTCAAAATCAACAAAAACAAAACAAGAGTAATATAATTCCATTTATTTCAACACAAAATCCAAAAAAATAAAGAACTGTTTGGCGTATATAAAAAAACATTGACTTTTTAAAACGGACCCGGTTATGAATAAAATAATTTAAGATCAGAATATAATAAAATGTAAGCAACAGCCACCTAATTTAAAACGTCTGTTAACCAAATCTTACTTTTCATCTCAAGAACCAAGCGTATCCAAATGTAATAACCCTAGATGCGCCCTTTATGGTTATATTATTGAAGGGAATTCTTTTGATTTTAATGGCAAAATGTTCAAAATAAAAACTAATATGTCATGTGATATAAAACATGTGATTTATGTTTAAGTATGCAATGGATGCAAAAAAAAATTATATAGGCCAAACAACCGATAAACTTAGAAATAGGCGATCTGTCCACGAACAACAAATGCGAGACCACTCAGCAAGACAGATGCCTTTTAGTAAACATTTAGATGAATGTTCACAGTATGAACCAAAATTTAAAATATTTCCATTTTATAAGCTAACATGTATTTAAACCCCAATTAAATTTCATTTAATATTTATTGACGTTATGACGGCATAATTGATATGACGTTATCTCCATGACAATTTGACGCTGTAATATATTTTATTATGCCCTGATAAGCTGTGCGAAACGCGTTGGCTATATCAATATATTTAAAATCCCAGACACGTGTTTTTACTTTTATTAGTAATATA
>VMBQ01000221.1:415879-497578 GCA_007657795.1 Dreissena rostriformis | reverse complement strand
AACATTATATTGTTTATAAATATATATGAAATATATGCAGATTAATATATATATGTCACGTTACTTTACCGTTACTTTACTTTACTGTGACAATAACTTTAATAAGAGTTTTATAAATTAAATACGATGAACAAACCTATAAGTCTTAATTAACTTTCTGTTTTGTTCTTCTGTTCGAATTTGGGGCATTAACAGGCGATAAAAGAACCGAAAGTGTGTAAAATTTTGATTTAACATCATTTGAAGATCTTGAGATGTGTTCGTATAACCTTTAGGTATGATCAGTGGTTGTTAATCTTCTTCGCCATTTCAAATATTGTAGATTACCTTCTGCAGCGTTTTAAAGCCTCATGTAGCTCTACGGGCACTGATGAGTGATGATAGAGTTGGTAAATGTGAGAGGGAGGAGAACTCTTATAACTCCAATGTTAGATTTAGTAAATCATCTGCAACAACGCTGGAAGGCGTTAAAGGTATGTACTTTGTCTGCCATTCCGTACCTGCTTCAAATCTCCTTTAGTCTTTAAATAATGTTCATGAATTTTGTAGGTAAAGTGATAAGGCATAAGCCAGTCACGCCGCCTCAAGGTCAAAATCACACTTGAAAGTCAAATTGTCAAACCTCTATGTTGTGTCTTATCCGTATCATTTATGCCTTAAAAAGGATGTGTATTGGCTTAAATGTTTAGGTCATTGAGATGATGTGCAAAACGCATGGGCCTTTTACACCACCTCAATATCAATATCACATGAAGGTATAGTTTTTTAGCTTCCTTTGTGTTCACAATGTTTGCGTCTGATTCTTATCCCATGGATACACTTTTAAGGATTTTCGTGAATATTTGCTCAAATGTTTTGCTTCTTTGAGATCATATGCAGAAGTCATAAGCCATTTTAACCAACTCAAGGTTAAGGTCACTCTTAAAGGTTGAATGTATTAGCCTATATGTTTATGTTCCTGCAATTTTCTTGGCTTTAAGAAATATACAGAGAGAGAACAGAAAATCAAAATGTCGTATTAGAGGTCTAATACCTTAGTATCAGCCAACTCTGTGTACATACCTTAGAGGTTGATTAGGAACAAGAACAGACTTTTCACAGATAAATAAGAAACTGTCAGGTTTTTACGCACATTCTTCTCGCAAACAATAGTTTTTGTATTTTGTTTAGCTCACCTGAGCACAATGTGCTCATGGTGATCTTTTGTGATCGCCTTTTTATATCGTTCGTCGTCAACGTTTACCTTTTTTACACCATATAGGCCATATTTATTTCAAATCTTCATGAATATTGGTCAGAACATTTGTCCCAATGATATCTTAGCTGAGTTCGAAACTGGTTAATGTGAGGTCAAATGAAGCCACGGGTCAAATTAAAGAAAAAGCTTGTTAACGCACTAGAAGAATTCACATTTATAGTCCAACTTCTTAAAGGTTTTTGATTTTCAAAAGTTCCTTTCCTTCTTCATCAAAAGTTATACCTTTCTGAAGTATAAAGCTTCAAAAGTAGTGTTGCTGCAGCGCATTTATTGGTTGCCCAATGTAAGCAATGTTGATAAATAAGCTTTGGAAACAAAAGCTTTTTATGAAGGATGAGCCCAATATATTGTCGGCATATATATTGTGTTTTTTTCCTCAAATTACTGATTGTATAGTTTAAATAAATCACATAATTGCATACAGATAATAGCTTCATGCCCTGATGAATCTGAATGATTTATTCTCTGCTTTCTTTGCTTAGAAACTATAATATTTTAACATGTTCATTGATGTAAATGTAGTATATGTAAAGTAAATGTATTTATATTATGTAATAAGTACATTACAATTATCATGTGCTTGCCATTTAAAAATGCCTTACTAGTATTTTCATTGATAACCAGTATGTATGTAAACTGTTTCTCCTAGTATGTGTGTAAAGGAAAATAAGAAAGGTGTTTGAACTATAAAGAATTAAAAATGGTTTTAAACAAAAATAATATAAATATGCATAAAGTGAGGTCTGAATGCTTTACTTTGTATTTGTTCCAGCATGAGTAACTTAGTCGTGTACATTTTTTCCAATGTTCACATTAAAGATTATCATTAATGTCTCTGCAAGGTTTTTACTTCTCTCGAAACGTGTTACTTCATTACATCAGGGGCATTTAATTGGTAGTAAGGCATACAGTAGAAGAAGAAGAAAACGTTAAGAATGAAATAAAGTAATAGCAAAACGGTCATACAAATTAGCAATTTTAGTTATCGTCACAAATAATAATATGCTGATATCATATTTTTCTTGTCAGAGACAGACATTTTGTTCTCTGTTAAGGTCACCTGAGCACAACGTGAGCATTTGGGATCGCCTTATTCCCAATGATATCTTGGCCGAGTTCGAAACTGGATCACGTGAGGTCAAAAACTAGATCACTAGGTAAAATTAAAGAAAAAGCTTTTTAACACTCGAGAAGTCACATTTATAGTCCAATCTTCCTCAACAATTGGTCAGAACATTTATTCTTATGATAGCTTGGTTGAGTTTGAAAATGGTTTTGGTCCGTTAAAAAACATGACCGCCAACAGGCAGGCGGTTTTCCGTATATGGCTATAGTTAAATCTTTGTACCACTCGTTAAGCCACATTAATTGCCAAATCTTCGTGAAACTTGACCAGAGCATCTTTTCTTATGATATTTCGACTGATTTCTAAAATGTTTGCAATTCGTAGAAACAAATGGACGCCAGCAGGCGCGGGAGTTTTTCTCATGTGGCTATAGAAAAACCTTGTTAACACTATAGAAATCACATTTTTAGCACAATCGTCATGAAACATGGTCAGAACATTTGTCTTAATGATATTTGGGTCGAGGTTGAGCATGGGTCCGGTCTTTTGAAAAACATGGCCACCAGGGGCAGGGGTAGTTATCCTTATATGGTTGTTGTTAACACTCTAGAAGTCATATTTATCTCCATCACAATTGGTCAGAACATTTGTTCTAATGATATATAAGCTCAGCTTGAAAATGGTTTCGGTTGGTTAAAAAACATGGCAACCAGGGGGTGGGGCAATTTTCCTTATATAGCATTATTAAAAGCTTGTTAACACTCTAGAGGTCACAAAATTAATCCAATGTTCATTGTGCTGTAGCTCGTACAGCACTTAAATATGGAATAAAAGAGACGAAAATGCAAACACGAGCTTTATGTTTTTATCAAACGGCCATACTGTAATAATATTCAACTGTGTGAAATTATTTTTATTTGAACCTCAGATTTATTTCTTAATAATAGTAATTCCCAATACTGGTAATATAGAAATTATTATAAAATCATTTAAGTTCATACTCACTGAATCTCTTAGACATTCCCGCAGTTCTAGGTGGATTTCAAGGTCCTCAGGACGCTTTGCGCACATGGAACGGTATACGTCTATGCCGCTGAGTCACAGGGGGGAAATCATGATCAATGTGCAACTTCACTGAGACGCCCTTTATTTTTCCCATCTTGCCATCAAACAGGGAGGGTTAGTGATCTGGAATGCAGCAAGAGGCTGTAAAAGAAGAGAATACAAACTGAATAATATCCAGTGATTGAGCAGTTGTGGCCCCAAGAAGACAGCTAGATTGCCTTGAGTCAGTGCTACCTACAACATATATGTCAGCCTTAACAGATCTACCCTTGTAAATGATATTTGTTCCAAAGTAACCCTTAACGTCTAAAGGTTGGGATGCACCGTATGCAAAAATCAAAGGTACAGGCTGTTGAAGAGTAGGTTTGTTGTTCAATTTTGTTATAAACATGTTCATTCATTATGTTTACACTTGAGCCAGTATCTATCAAAAATGTAACCTCAGAATTATACATTTTGACACAAACAGATGGTATGCTTGAATTAGCAGTGGGAATGTTAAATACAGATTCATCGCTGGGACTATAATCATTAGAGTGTGATGTAGGCTGTTGTGATGCTTCCGTAAAGTTCACATGTTGCATTTTTAACGACAAACTTCCTCAAAGTGTTTAAAGTGTTTAAATTTTCTGCAATAATGACAATTTTTCTCCCACAGCTGGACAATTTCGGTACTTGCTTGTATGTTTGTCACCACAGTTTATACAGGTTCCATCCTGGACGGTACGAGGATTCCTGTGTCTCGCTCCACGGACAATTTTGGAACGCCCACGTTCATGTGAAGAGTTGAAGTGACCACGACAACGCGATGATCTATCCGGATAGGTGTGGATAGCGTTGGCTTCCTTTGCAGGTCTGCCTTCACTTTCACAAGCTCTGACTTCAGACAGCTCCAATGCTCAATCTTCCTCGATCAGCTTGTCTATTAAGTAATTGTCACGCAATGCTCTACGTCGGACACGAGTAGACGTACTCCCCTGAATGATTTGGTTTAGTATCTCTGAATCTTTGTTGTGAAAGTCACATGTGGATGCAAGTGTTCGTAAACTTGTATAAAAGGTATCAATCGATTCGCCGGATTCATGTTTAGCTTGACAAAATTTGTAAATTTCAAAGGTCAGGTTCTGTTTAGGTGAACACTATTCTTTAAACGACAAGCACACTTAATTATACTCATCTGGGGTTTCAATATTATTTCCATCTGCACCTGGTACAGTTTTAGTTGCACCTAACCACTTTTGGCCATCACTGAAAAAGTCATAAATATCAAACGTCTCTTCGCCACAGTAGTGTAGCAGAAGTGCTGTCTTCCGATTGTCATCCTTAATATCAAGGGCACAAATAAGATTGTCCAACTTCTCCACCCACTTACGCCACCGTACACCTGCTGAATTAGATGAAGGCTTCAAGTTCAACGTTTCCGCAATGTCGTATATGTTAAATGGTAGAAAATGACGGTAGATTCGCCATCCTCGTCGCCAGATATTGTGTTGTAGCTCGTTCAGCACTTAAATATGGAGTAAAAGAGATGAATAGGCAAACACGTGCTTTCTGTTTTAATCAAATGGCCTTACTGTAATGATATTCAACTGTGTGAATTGCACTTCACTTCAAAGGTTACACAACACCAATACAGTAAACAACACTACAATGACTTGGTCAGTAAATTGTTTCAATGATTTCTTGGCACAGTTCGATGGTTTCGGTCTGTTGAAAAAAATGGCCTCAAAGGGGCTGGTCAGTTTTCCATATATGGCTACAATGAAACCTTGATACCACTCTAGAAGTCATGTTTTAGTCCAATGTTCATGAAAGTTAGTCAGAACATAAAGTTTGTCCCAATGAAATCTCGGTCGAGTTCGAAAGTGGCTTATTTGAGATTTAAAAATAAGGTAATTTAGTCAGATTAAAAAAAAGCTTGTTAACATCTAGAAGTCACATTTCAAGTCAGACAGGTTAAGTTTGTTTGTTTCTCGAGTGAGCGCCTAATGGCCCATGGCCCTCTTGTTTAAGTTAATTGGTATTTACAATGTGCAATTAAGACCTATTTCTTGGTTGATAAATGCACGTTCCTTTATGAAAGCTTTTACAATACATAGGTAAAGTGTTTTAGATAGATTCATAGTTTGTTTCTTTCTTATTTACCCTAAAAATACATTATCGAGCCAACTGATGAAACACAATTGTGTAATTTTCTGTCAGTTAACGTTCCCTCTCTTTCAGTTGCTATATAGCTGTATGTGACTGTACCATTTTTTTTTAAACTAAGCCTCATATTTCTAATCACTAGTGGGGTAAGTATGAATCCTGTATAAAATTATGAGAGATTGTAAATCAATGGCATTTTCCTCCCTTGCTGTTTTTGCAAACGCGCAACCCTGTAGAAGCAAGATCTCACCTCTGTAGACAATAACATTTAAATTATATTGACCTACCTTAAAAAGTCGAACTCTATTTACTTTGACTGCTATATTAAATACATTCAAAGAGCCAACAACCGTAATGTCTTCAGCACTTTGATTTTTAATTTCGTTCTAAATCGACCGATTTTGACATTTGACCTATTCGACTACCTAAGAGGTGGTGTGCAAATTGTTATCTTCAGCTGGGGTCAACAGTCGACTTTTCTCACATATTCTGTTTTCGTTGGTATTCTAAGGTAGGATGCGTTATTTTCTCAATTGCTTTATTAGAAGTCGTATTTTTAACAAAAGTGTATGACAACTTATATTCAATTAAAGAAATGCATGTGTTCTGAAATAGATGAAATTCGGACATCACTAGTGCGTTCAGTTACAGCGAACGTTCGCTATAGTTCGCGAACTTTCGCGAACGTTCGCTATTGAACGCTCGGTTCGCCGCGAACCGAAGCAAACCGAAGCGACCCGTCTCGGGAGGTAGTTCGCTATAGTTCGCTAGCGAAACCAAGATGGCGGACAAGTAAGTTGTTGTTGTTGTTAAGCATAAATTCAGTGTAACTTCGATATTTTTTCATTTTTTTGTAGATATACAAAATGAATTGAATTATAAACATAGTGTATTGTGTTGGTTAAGTACTTCATGTGTTATTAGCAATTTAATCAATCAACATCGCAATCAATTCTCTGGGAGCCGCCATTTTGAAAAGTTCGCGCCGAACTTATCGTTCAATAAGACCGAATCGAACACGAACGATCATTTGCGAACGTTCGCTGTTACTGAACGCACTACACGAATGAATGCAACTAAACAAAATGGCGACGCTCGTGATTAATGGCTGTGTAAAAGCTTAGAGTAAGAACCTTGGCATTGCAATTAATTGTCAGCCATATGGGGATTATTTTTTCCTTTATTTAGCTTACATGCAATTTTCACAAATATTTTATTTTATTAAAAATTCTTTTAAATTAAGCGGGTATTTTAAATTCCAAGGATGCATATTATGTATGCAATAAAAACAACTCATAATTATCGTCATGTGCTGTTCCGTGTCTATGTCTGCCTTCATGCATGAAATGTCACAAGCATAAAAAAAAGCTTTTATTTACCCATGTCATGCGAAAATTGACTTATGCCATATGTGCCCAGTCTTATAGCTTTACACTAGCGTTTGGTACGCTGTCTGGTCAGGAGCTATGCTGTCTTCTTTAAAGTCATGCAAGGTTTCATAAGCAATCAGTGTAGGTCCAGTCCTGACTGGCCTTATGTGAAGCTGGTCTGGAGCTACGCTGGACACATATGACATAATACCTATTTTCGCATGATGGGTCATATATTGCGTACTTGGGCTGTGAAATAACAATTAAGAGGACAACATATCTGTACACATATATCATTAGATTTGCACAAATTCTGAAACTTTCCTGAGTATGATGGTAGTATAGTTAGCATCAGTATTCTCGTGGTATTGCTATTTCCGCAATATTAAAGGGATTTATTCACAGATTTTGGCATGTTTTGAAGTTTGTCATTAAATGCTTTAAATTGATAAATATAAACATCAGAACTAAAGAGCTCCGATATAAAAACAAGAATAAAAGTAAACAAAAAAAGAGAGAAAAAATGTTAACCACACCAGGGCTCGAACCACTGACCCATGGAGTAAAAGCCAAGCGCCGAAATCACTTAGCCATCCGTCTTCACGTATGTACATGTACGTGCGTAATTCATAGTTTATGATCGGTTCTTCGTTGAGCCTTAACGACTACATTATGTGCGAATCTGACTATCCGTCTTCACATGGGTTGCCATTTATTTTATACTTAGTATAACCATCCACGTGTTGTTACAAAATATAACGATAACACAAGTAAGCGAAATTTTTAAATCGTTTCGCGTCTGAGACGCTTTATAATTTTATCAATTTCTGACCATGATTTTTCGTAAATGAAAGTGTATTTTCGGTATAAGTCTGCGTCATTAGTGTTATTTCGCACTCTGATATACATTGTTCATTTATTTCTTGAATCTGTGATAAAAAGTTGAAACATTCTCATTTTGATAAACTGTGAACAAGTCCCTTTAAATTGCACCCTCTAAGTTCTGTTTACAGTTCACAATATGTGGGTCAATTTTCATTTGATATTAGAAAACAGTTTAACCTTCGCCTACTCACCATAAACGCCGCATTGGGAAATAGATAATCCACTATAACATGACGTGCGTTATTTATAACTGATATCACCAATACACGCGGTAACTTGAGGGGAGTCGGATCCCGCGCGAGCGTCTGATTATGGTCACTTTATCAAGTAACCTGACCGAAATAACTTTTATAGAACGGTAATGTATATCAGAAAATGACCAAACTTATTTTGGTGTTTTCAACGTTCCATTAAAATGATTGATAAAAGACATAAGCAATTGTATAATATTATATATTTCACTTTTATATGTAATAACATTTGGGATTTCGGTACCCTCCATGTTATAAAACGCTTTTTCGTGTCAAATACATTTGGGACAAAATGTTTCGTTAACATGTTTGTTAAAAAATGGGTAAACACCAGTGTAGAAGTGTAAATTTATTTCTCTTACCACCATTACACGTAGTAACATGTTAGATTTTGGTAAGCGCGCAAGCGGTTGAGAACGTGTTTAACGTACCGAAATACGCGCTATAAATAGCTAATGTTCTTTAAAAACTTTTTTTCTCATTTGCATAATAAATAAATGACACAAACCCCTTTTACCAGTGTTATTAGGGGTGCAAAAAGTATATCAAATAATCCGGAATATCGCGTAATATATAGGCAATCTATAGGCAAAGAAGCCACTTTTGTGTTAGCTTGTCTAGGTTTGCTAACCGCTTAGCCACGTGATTAAGTGGGCGGAGCGATTATTTTCCAGTCAAATCTCAGGTAACTTTCCAGTCGCCAGACTGTAATGTTCACCGTCCAATCGGTAACGAGAATGCGTATGAGGGTGCTGTTAACTGTCGACTATTATTGTTGATTGACGTCGGTCATGAAGTAACCGTTTAACTCAGATTGACGAAGATTCACAGTTTGACAATTTACAAACTATAACACGATAATAAATACAGAACATTAAAGACGCTGTCGGGCACCATCATCAAACCATTTTTTACTGTAAACAGTGTGTGTAAACATACTATTAACAATTTCGACTATTTTAAAGTTAAATGCGAAAGGTGAGCAATTAATTACTCTTGGCGAGAAAGTTGTGAAAAACAAAAACCGTTAACAATTGTACGAGGATGCAATTGAGTTCCAGTACATAAATACTTCATCATGTCCATTTATATACACCGTTTCTCTACAGCTACGTGATAATATTTGCTGCTCCAAATCCCTTTGAACGTATCTACAGCGTACACCATTCGCTATACATGTACGCCATGTATAACCCGTGTTTTAATAAGAGCGCGACAGTTTTGCTGCCGTCGGTCAAGTTCCACGCATGGAACGCGTGCGTGTTGCAACAGACCATGTGCTGCACCTACATATAGACGTGCAACTCAGTACATGTAGTATTGTATAATGACATATTTACATCATCTTAATTAATGCACATAATGAGAAAGCATTGATCCATTGTAACTATAAAAAAACAATTTAACAATTCGCAAATGTACGACTTATAAATTGCAGTAAATGTATTTTGAAAGAGCCAAATTGATGTTGGTCTTGTATTTGAGGATAGTTTCCTATTTTCTGATCAGTTTGCTATCCTTCATGAGCTTCCGGGGACCCTCGGCCTTTGGACCCCAGCTAAAACATTTCAGTTATTTCATTGTTTGTACTTTCACCCATGTACCTGTAATCATGACCAATATTTTGGTAAGATGTTGTTGTTATCCATAGAAACCATTTCTTTCACCAAATTTAACAATATTTTAAGTACTCTAGCTAATTTCCAACTTGTTAACATTTCGTCTGTTCGCACTTTCCCGAACCTCATTCACATGCAAACTTTACTAGCTCTGCCCATATGTTTCACAAGAAGTTGTCCAGAAGAGTATGATAATAACAGTGGTGCAGTTCATGTGACTTTTAAACTGCTAATGTTCATGTTAATATCAAGTTTAATGTTTTATAATAGCTGTAACTGTTACAAAATTGAATTCGATGTCAAGAAATAATGTAAAAAATTAATTTATTAATAAATCTATTATTGAAAATTAGTATGGATGCACTTTTTTAACTAAACTAATTACTAATGCATATATATAACAGTAACTGTTTCAGTCATATCAAAGTTAACCAACTAATTATCTTACTGGGTTAGCTAGTTACGCAGTATTAAGTGCACTAACTTATGCCAGTAACTGACGATTACCCTACTTTAATCCCCTTACCTCTGATTCAATTAGGGCATTTGTCTCGTCTCAAATACTGTTGAAAACAGCCAAAAACCCAATAAAACAAACTAACGAACAGTGTTACAAGTATTAGCATTATGTCTTATTGAGATGTCTTAACAGAATATGGATGAAATTTGCTTTTTTGGGTCTTAACGTCAAATTCCTGAAATCATGTACATTCAGTATTGCCTTTCTACATCATTTAAATAATAGTACAGAAAAGTTCTAAAATGCAACCATGTATTTAGTGAGGATGCTAACACGGTCGGGACACAGGGCTCTGGTGACACTGAAGAGAAAGAGTAGTAACCTCAGCCAGCTGATGAAATGCCCAGCTGTAACTTAACCACTAAACTTTCTGACTGGAAGACGAGTTGAATTTGACACTTCGCGTGACCAGTTCCCGCTCAGGTATCCAGCCACTGGTAGGTCATGGGAAATATGAGTTACATATGCTCTGTTTCTGAATGGTGCGGAGGTCAAGGGGGTGGGGGCAAAGTATTTTGATGCAGAAAGGAAAGACATATCCAAGTGGAATTTAAAGTTCTCATAATGCCACATGAAAAGGTTTATTTTTTATAATGATTTCTGATTGAAGTCTGGTATTAAGTATAATGGGCCATGAGAAAAAAAAGTATCCTCAAGATTTTCATCATTTGCTTTTGATTTATTCACACACAACACTAGCTTGCACAATGGATAACAATATAAATGTTTGCCTTCTTAAGGTATGAGATGCCTTATGGTTCCGGTGACTTAAACTGCAGTGATTTTGTTTGCCCTATTGGGAACACTACAGGTACCTCACAAATTGGGGGGAAAAAAGGGCAAAAAAACGTGAAATTGGAACAAAAATTGCATCGTGAAATCTTCAGATTGGGAATTATTGGTCTTCAAAATTGCTTGGTACTTTATTTCACAAACCCATTTAAATAATCATTTAAATGCCATTTTAGTGAAATTTTATGTCTCAGAGCTCATTTTATTTGTACGCTTGCAGATAATTGGCTTTTGGAACAAAATTGATGCAACTTTCCTTTCTTTTGGGAATTTTTCGGACAGCATATTGGATATTTTATTTTATTTTTGTATTTTCCTCGATTGGGAAAGTTCCTTGTATGGGTACTTTGTAAAGAAGAAAATAAATCGTGGCACTGTGTGAATAAAGGTTTCTAAATTAATTCATTTGGAAACCTTTATTAACATGGTAAAAGTCACTATGTCCAAAATGTGGCAGAACCATTAGCCATCTAAAACATTAAGTAATTTAATGTCGTTTAATTATATAAAATAAAATTGTAAAGTTTTAGTCAATTTTGAGTTGTTAAAGGCTGACCGTGGTAGAATAATGTAAGCGTATAATTATATAACACAAAACTCTAAGATTTTAAACATTCACTTTCATGGTAAACTTTCAGAACAAATTATTGAAAGCTTTGTTAAATGTAAAACAGTTATGTTTTTTGGGTAGGTCATGGATAAATTAAGAAAACATTGTGGCAAAAAAAGAAACTTCCATTGTTCACAAGAGTCAAAGTACTTGTATTTATCTTCTTTTTTAGAATTGTGAACGTTTTCTATACTGAAATTTGCTTTGTTTGGTAGTTTTTCAGAAGAGAGGAACAGAGAAAGGAGAATAAAAAGAAAAAGGGGAAATATCGTCAGGTTTCAAAAAAAAAATCCATTCCGTTTTTTTGTTTATTAAACAGTTATAAATTTAAACCTTGTCATCTTTGTTATTATTCATTCCAATATTGACATGAAATAAACTTACCGGTACTTCGATCACTCACTTCGTGTTTATTTATATACAATCCAGCCAACATCATTATAAGGTGGGTGGGGCACTGCTAATTTTGTTGGATTTTATCATGTTTAATTACCTTTTATGGCAAGTTATTGGAAGTAAAAAAAACCACAACTTATTTTAAGGAAAACTTTTTTAATTAAAACAAATAATCCGCTTTTAGTAACAAATATGTTGAGGGTATTGTTTTAAAGTAAAAGCTTATACTGTTGTGCTTATCTAGATTGCAGTTTATTATTCCCCGCCAAAGGCGGAGGGATATACTTTTGGCGTTGTCCGTCCGTCAGTCTCTCACAAACTTTTCAGGGCTATATCTCAGAAACTGTATAAGATTAAAACATATAACTTAATGGGTGTAAAGATATTAATGAGAAGTGCCATGCACAAGAACCATAACCCTACACTTTCTTAAATAAGATGTATTGCCCTGTTTGTTGTTGTATGATGTCTGTCTGTCACAAACATTTTAGGGCTATATCTTAGAAACTATTTAACATTTCAACATGAAAATTAATGAGTGTATCAATATCAGTGAGGAGAAATGCCATGCACAAGAACCATAACCCTACACTTTCTGAATTTGAGTTATTACCTTTTTTGTTTATGTATGATGTAACTTTTCAGGGCTACATCTCAAATACTTCACAAGATTTCAACAAAAAATTTCATGGGTGAATAGATAGCAATGAGGAGAAGTGCCATGCACAAGAAGCATAACCCTTAACATTGTTCTTTCTTAAATAAGAGTTGTTGCCCTTTGATTTGTATGATGGAATTTTTTAGGGCTAAAGTTCAGAATACTATAAGATTTCAACATGAAACTTCATGAGTGTATAGCTATCAATGAGGAAAATTGCATTGCATAAACAATTAACCTTCACTTTTACAGTTATTGCCATGTTCATCCATCTGCACCCATCAGTAAAGTAAATTTTTCGGTGGGGGATATTAATTCAACTCCTTTTGCTTGTTTTCCTTGGCTTTTGACCATCGTTGTAGAAAGCGGAAAAGCGTCGCAAACATCCAGGGACCGTTGGATTCACCTACCCGAAAGCACATATCAAATCAAATGAAAATGAACAGAATCCAAAACATATTTAGTCGATTTCAAAAATATAAATGATGGCTAAAACGGTTACTTGACAATTATTGTGACAAAAAAGCATCAATTATACGATTGAACAGCTTGTACATTTAAGAAGCAAGGGAAATTAATTCAACTAATTTGCTTGTTTTTCTTGGCTTTTGACCATCTTTGTAGAAAGCGGGAAAGCGTCGCTAGCATCCAGGGACCGTTGGATTCACCGACCCGAAAGCACATATAAATTGGAATGAAATGAAACAGAATGCAAAACATATTAAGTCGATTTCAAAAATACAAATGGTGGCTGAAACAGTCACTTGACAACTACTCTGACAAAAATGTATAAATTATACGATTGAACAGCTTGTTAATTTATGAAGCAATAAAAATGTATTAATCTGTTTAATCAAACATGCCATTTCATTATCATGAGCATCTGATGATCTCGATCATTGATTTTGGAAATGACCGATGATTGAATTCCAAGCATTTGTGCTGTCAATTGACTCGGATTGGGAAAAAGATGTAAAAACTTAAGTCTACCGTTTATAATTTAAAATATTTACGGCTGGAGTTTTTATTTATTTTTTTGGATTGAAACGTAGCCGGGGTTTCTGGTCAAAGTAGAAAAATTCCTCGGCTCTAAATGAGATCACTGGTGTTTACAACAGTTATGATTTAATCATAATTATCATACATAATTATATAATTGATCCGATGTTGCTAATTTCAAGTACCTGTTTTAGTTGATTGTGTCTAAATGAGGATCTTTAGTCGAAGTGGAATAATATCTTAAAGTTAAATATTAATTGTTCTTTGAAGGCTTTGTTATGAAAGTGTTTATGAACTTTGACCCACTTTAAAAAGTTCAGGAAGCATATCTGTTTGCAGGTGATGTGTTGTGCTTAATGCAGTTAGCCAGCAAGATTGATGTGGACCGAGCAGTCACTATTGCCAAGGACGCACAGGTGGGATGGGCGAGAATGACTGGATTCCAACGAGGAAAGGTGCTCAAACGTGCTGCCGACATCATACGGGTATAATGTGATTGTTTATGTGGGAAAATAGTTCATGATTGATATTTGTTATATATGAAAGCATGCATGTTTAAATTGAAAGTCAGTGATGACACCAATCATAATGTTTGCCCATAAACGAAGTGCCTATTTATGTAATAAACAATCTGCCATAAGAATGTATCCAAACTTTATATGTGTATTTAAATTTTGACCAGTACAGTACTGGCTTATGTTTACATCATAGTGGGGTTATTGATACTGTTTATAAACAACAAAGATCAATAAAAAAATTATTTATCAACTTAATTGAAGCAATTAACCAGTTGCTAAATAATCGATCACTAAGTCGACGTTTTTGCTCTATACATGGTGTATATAACATTCAATCCATTTCTACAAAACTCTTTTGGTCGGACAGAATGCCTTAACGTGGAATGTTCAAAGTGGCGTCTGATTGGCTGATCAGTAAGTTTGATTGACAGCTGACAAGTGATTCATTCTCATATACTAAATGCTTTCATGGCTTAATAGAGCCGCCTGGAGGAGATAGCTAGACTGGAGACACTGGACACAGGAAAGCCAATATGGGAGGCCAGACTGGACACACAGGGATGTGCAGACACCATAGAGTACTATGGGGCACTGGCTGCGTCTATAGCTGGTAACAGATAGTAAAGTGGGGCCCTCAGGTTTTGCTGGATTTAGGGACTTCGAATATAGGATAACCAAGTTTGATTTAGTGAATTATAAATGTTTCAGGGTTTAATAATGTTGTAATTGGTTTAAGCTTTACTAGACCGACATACTGTAACTATGTTTCAAGAAATAATCCGTGCATTTGGCTATCAGTTAAGCCCATAGGTAAGTGGTATATAATGTCTTCAAGCTATATTCATGTGTCAAAATATTGATTTGCTTGAGAGCATATATCTGTTGACATTGTAGGGGAGTTCCAGCCCCTCTCTGATGGCTGCTTTGCCTACACTATTCGTGAACCAATAGGAGTTGTAGGTGGTATCGGTGCCTTCAACTACCCCTTACAGATGGCCTGTTGGAAGTCTGGGCCCGCTCTTGCCTGCGGGAATGCCATTGTGTTCAAACCGTCTGAGCTAACACCTCTGTCAGCAGTGGTACTGGGAGAGGTTTATAAGGAGGCAGGACTCCCAAATGGCTGCTATAATGTTGTACAGGTAAGAAGAAGGTCCTTTTTGTGTGTCCCTAAAGGACGGTATATAGTAGTCGCACCCCCGTCTTGGTGGTCAAGTGGGTGGGTGGGGATTAGGATTTTGTATGTTCTTTGTAATTTGAATCCCGGACAATGTGTCACAGAGAACTTAATTGCTCCTTATGTCAAAGGTCAAGGTCACAATTCAAGGTAGAATGTCATAAAGTTAACATTACGCTCTGTAACTTTAACATGTGTGGAAGGATTAGAATAAAACTTAAAATTATTATTCGTCATGATCAGATTAGAGGATGTGTTTCATTCTATGACCATTCTCCTAGATGAAAGGTCAAGGTAACAATTTATGTAAAACTTTATATTTTTTATTTTTTGCATGTGTCACAAAAACACCCGTTTTCTTCTTTGAGAGGTCAAGGTGACAATTCAGAGTCAAAGTTCATAAATTTTCATTACTGCTCTGTGCTTGTAAGTGCATTGGAGGATATAAATATAAATTCATATTATTATTCCACTATGACCAAACAATTTGGTAATGTTGGTGTTGATATCTCGGAGGAAGGTAATAATCCTGATGACCATATAATGTTTTACATATAATTGTTACTCTCATCTATAAAAGATTTAAGTCACATATCAAGGACAAAAGTTAATAACATGTATTTCTGTTGTGTGACTTATAATTCCTAGCTAGGATTTAATATTATTGTTAATTGTTATTCCCATGACTATTGGCTGTTTCATTTGGAATTCTTCTGAGGTGATAGGTCAAGGTCAAAATTCAAGGTCAGAGGTCATGAATTTTAATTTCTACTTAATTTTTTAAAGAATAACTTTTCTAGACTGTGGTACAAGTCCACTGTTTATTCTTTATTAATGTAGTGTCCCCACCCCCCACCCCCTCCCTTCCCCACCCCACAAGCATAAACTTCAGGGTGCCTTGCCTAGTGTCGTGTATTGTAGCCAGTATAAATGGAAAAGATCAGAAAATCAAAGCCTTAATGAGTTAATACTCAAAATGTATACCTCGAACAAATAGAAAGTCAAACCAATCATTAATCTATGCATGGGTTTGAGACCTGTTATAATCTATGTGAATTTGGTCATAGTAAATACTATAAAGAATTGTTTTTAATTGTTTGATGTATTATTCCCTTGGTGTTGATCAGGGTGGTGGTGAGGTTGGCCAGTTGCTTTGCAAGCATGAACTTGTTGGCAAGATAAGCTTCACTGGAAGCATCCCAACTGGGTCAAAGATCCTGGAGGCCTGTGCAAAGGTAGTCCTAGTTTATTGCAATACAGCAAACAACAATCAACATTAATACACAAATTTTTTGGCAGTTACTGTTAATGACTGTCGGTTGATGTAATTTTACTTCATTTTTTTCCAAGTCGCTTGTTGTTTGTTGTTGTTGATCAGGAATGTATTAAATCTCTTAATGATATCTATGATTTCCGTTTCCCCCAGGGTGTGAAGCTTGTGACTCTGGAGCTGGGGGGAAAGTCCCCACTTATCATATTCGACGACTGCAACCTTGACAACGCCGTGTCTGGGGCCATGATGGGTAACTTCCTTACCCAGGGTCAGGTAATGTGGCACAAAACATAATGTAGTTGCAAATCACATGAACAACACTATGGTTCCACTATATTTCTGTGTCAAATGTGATGTAGCGCTGAATTGGTATTTATATAAATTTAAGCTTAATGCCCTAATTGTGAAAAAAATTAATCTCAAATTTACAGTTACGATAATATCCTTTTAGAACCATATCAAACTGTTTGTATTAAATGCATCATTGCAATATTGCTTAGGTTGTTTGATATTACTGTGACTATCTTTTACTTTAATGACATCCTTACTGATGTACATTTTATTGCAGTTTGGTGTTGTTAGAGAACATTAATATTACATAGGTAATATTTGTAGGTTTGCTCCAATGGAACCAGGGTCTTTGTGCAGAAGAAAATACTTGCAGAATTTTTAGAAAAGCTTGTAAATCGAACAAAGAAAATGAAAATTGGTGATCCATTTGAGGATACTACCACAGTTGGAGCAACTATATCTAGACAACAAGCTGACAAAGTTCTCCGATATGTAAACCTAGCCAAACAAGAGGTACAGTATTTATGTGTGAAATCGCCAATCTTGTAAAACTGAAAAAAGTTGTATATATCTTTGTGCCTTATACAGGGAATTGTTCATACATTTTGTTACGTGCAAGAATCCAATATTTCTATATTTTATTAAAAGGGTGCTGAAGTTCTATGCGGAGGTCAGGAGGTGACTCCAGAGGAAAGATTTAAAGGCAAATATGCTTTTTTGCATGTTGAATAAAATAATTTATTCAATAATATGGTATTTATTACAGATAAATTCTTTCAAAAATAAAAATACACTAATACGTAAATTTATTTTCTTTATGTATACCACACTCAATGAATATTGTAATGTTTTTCTTAATAAGAATTTCATCTATAATTATTTGAGGAAGCTATTCCAAAATACAATTTTCATCCAATCTACAAACTTTCTATAATTGTTTGTTAACAAAAATGGAGGCTTAGTAATATAACCAGCCAAATTGCATCTGGCATCTCGCACCTCAGGGTTATTTCTGTGATTTTTTTTTTTAAATGTGAAATTTCGCAGTGTTTGCTCTCTTACTTGTACTGTTTTTATCATATCTTCAACAAACGTTCTGCAAATGTTTGTTGACATTCAATGGACACCAAGTGTTATAACCAGCCTATTTGCACGAAGCACTTCAAAGTTATTGGGCTTTGATTATATAAAAATGTGAAATTGGCTGCTTTTGCTCCCTTTCTGCCAATGTTTTTTTTTTACATAAAATGTAGACCAAGTTTGATAACCAGCTTAATCACGCCATGCACTGCACAGTTTTTTTGCATGTCTCGACGAACAGCGCAAAATGTACAGTTTCAACTCTCTTTGCTCATTCATTTTTCACAGACTCTTCTCCAAAATGTCCACATAATAACGGGGTCCATTGGGGTACTATTTAATCCTACATATTCAAACTCAACATCAGATTTCTCTTACCATATAATTTATACTCTATTAACAAACCGTATTCCAGGTGGCCAGTTCCTGTCACCATGTGTGTTGTCCAATTGCCATGACGACATGGCTGTAGTGAAGGATGAGGTATACGGCTCGTTGATGTCTGTTCTGCCGTTCAACTGTGAGGACGAGGTAGTCATAAGGGCCAACAATACGGAGTTTGGACTGGCAGGAGGGGTGTTCACAAAGTAGGTTATAGGAGGGTTGTTCACAAAGTAGTAATTAGAGGATTGTTTACCAATTTTACAAGGAGGGGTGTTAAGAAAGTATGTTATACGATGAGTGTTCACAAAGTAAGTAATACAAGTGGTAACTAAAATAACTCATTGGAGGGATGTTCACAAAGTAAGTCCTAGTTTTGTTAAAGCAAGTGAAAGGAGGGGTGTTGTCAAAGTAATGAATAGTTTTGCTGTTCACTATTTTAAGTAATAAGTTCATAAATTGAGTAATAGGAAAGTGTTCACAAAGTAAGTAATTGGAGGTATTTTTACAAAGTAATCAATAAGAGCGGTGTTCAAAGTAAGTAATACGAGGGGTGTTCACAAAGTTTGTAACAGTAAGAGTATTAATAAAATAAGTAATAGTAGGGGTGTTCACAAAGTTTATAATTGATGTGTTCTCATTGCAAGTAATAGCATGGGTGTTCACAAAGTAATACAAAATGTAAAAGGGATTTTTACAAAGTAATTATTGAGGTAGGATTGTTGAACTAAATCTTGGTTCTTCAAAAAAGGTTTTTTGTTATATGTTATCAGGTAAACATCTAGATATAAAATTGTGTACCTATTGTAAGTAAATATAAAAAGTTACTTTTTGCTTGCTTTCAACATGTTTCCAACATGGAAAACACTGTAACCATTGGAAAACACTGTTGCTTATTATCTCAAAGTCCCAACAAATATAAAAGTATAGAAGTTTATGATATCTGCCCACCAATAAGCATATTACCATTGTTTTATATGCTTAATACATCAAAATTTACCTTGAGACAACTATAGTTTCTGCAACATACTTTTTTTAAATGTTAGTTCAGTATGTAGCCCATACTGTATGTTGTATTGTGGCGTACTTTGTTTATGCCAGCAAAGGGAGTCATATAATTATTGCATCTTCTGTCCTTCTGTATGATCACAGGCATAATGGGGAAGTGCCGAGTACAGAGTACAAGAACCATAACTATCTTCAGCAGTTATGGAGTTATTGCCCTTAGGCCATTTTTCTTTAATAGAGCCTAACTTGATTGACATGAAATGTCTTTAAATTGTCTACCAGTGCACATTAAGGTCTCATTGGCCACCCTGCTCTGGTCTTTTAGGATCAAAATTATTTCTTTGGTGAATACCAGGGCAGCCTGGTTAAATTTGGCCTACTTTGGCTCAAACTTAAATAGTTTCCCCTGAAAGGTCACAGGGGCAGGTTTGCACATTATGTAGTCGTGAAGACTCAGCGATGACGTGTAAATACACTCTGAATTACACACACACACACACGCGCGCGCGCACACACACACACACACACACACACACACGCACACACACACACACACATTAATAAACATATTAAATGTACGCACATTGTATCAACAGGGAATTAATACAATAAGTTTAAGCTTACGTAGTTATTTTTTAACGTCCCTAAATTTAATATGTTAACAGATGTATGTATTGCCAAAAAAAACATGTGTTCAGTGTTGGCGTTTACGCCGTTGGCATATCTTATTCTAAAAATAATTGTGTCAGGTAAGCAAGTACTTATTGTCTGTTGAGTCCTTGGAACTCAGCGAACATTGAAATAAAAACATGATTTTGCTTGAAAAAGCAAATCTTTATGTTAATGAAAATGTAAGAGAAATCGATATGTGTTAATAATTTCTTTTCATCATGCTACTTTGATATTTTAAAGTTGAGATTCACTGTGTACCTGTGCTATTCACTTTGGTTGAATTTGTTTAATACAATAAAGTCTTTAATATTAGAATAAAATGTTTTCAGATTGACTACTGACATTTACTTGATGGTAGGAATTATTTTTATTGAGAGGTGGGGTATTTTAATTACTGAAACAAATATATATATAATTGGATCCAATAGTTGGGACTTCTCCAAATATGATTGGGACTCCACCTTTGTGTCTATGAAAGTAAGCAACTATGGGGAGACTCGAACAATGAAGTTTCCTTCAACACGTGAATATGTTCCTATAATATCACGACTTAATAATTCAACGTGTTCGTTCCTTATTGATTGGTGTTTACATCCATTGACTGGCTGTTTGCAGCGACCTTCGAAGAGCCCACAGGGTGACGTCACAACTGAAGGCAGGCTCCCTGTATGTGAATAACTACAACATTTACCCAGTCGGCGTCCCCTTTGGTGGATACAAAAGGTCGGGCATTGGACGCGAGAATGGGTCGGATGCAATACAGTACTACACACAAGTGAAATCCATTTATGTGGAAATGAACAATGTTCAAGCACCATTTTAATATTTATGGCATGTCTTGCATATTATAAACATTGGTGCTGGTGTTTCTATGGTTACATGTATTCTACAGGGCAATGCTGATTAATGAAATTTGCATGACAATCATTTTGTTATTTTTTTAATGCCATAAATAGGTTTACTGTGGTAAATATTTTAATTATGTTAGACATTTGTGATTTGTTGATTGCTTATTTATTACAATAAGACATTGTTTTTATTGTTTTGAATACACGTTTTAGACTGTTAATATATCATATAAACCGGTGCTGGTGTTTCTATTGTGACATGTATTCTACAGGGCAATGCAGTTTTATGAAATATGCATGACAATAATTTGCCTGTTTTTAGTGTTTAAAATACATGTTTTAGATTGTTAATATATTATAACCCGGTGCTTCTTTGCTTTAATATCCGATTTCTTATTTTGTGATCGGCCACTATCTCCTCCTACACTATTAGCACTAGATCCTTAAAACTTACACACGTGGTAGCTATGAGCATATGTGCGACGGTGACGGTGACGGAATTTTGATCTGATCCCTGGGTCAAAAGTTATGGGTAAATAAATGGGTAAATTGGATAAAAAAACTCATTTTACTAACAACATGCGACGCACATGATAATAACTTTTGACCCAGGGGTCAGATCCAAATTCCAAATGGTGCACCGTCGCACATATGCTCATAGCTACCATGTGTGTAAATTTCAAAGTTCTTCATTTCTACACCGATTTACTCCAAATTGATACTGAACATCTCGTATGACAATACGGTCAACTATGCATGGCCCCATTACGAACCTTGGGGCGCCCCGCCCACATAGACCACGCCCACCCAAAATTTAGTTTGAACATAACTTCTTCATTTATTCACCAATTGACTTCATATTAATACTGAACATCTCTTATGACAACACGGTCTATCTCGACCATCCATGTCCACATTACCCCCACCAACATAGGCCTTGCCCACCCAAAATTGCCTTTTAATATAACATCTATGCGGCGTGTGGATACGCGTCGGCCTCTGCCGCGCAAGCTCTAGTTTATTCTGCGCTGGCACGAATAACGCGGCACTTTCATTGGTATGTGCTCAGACTCGAGCATGGAAGCATTAACCATTCTTTTATTATAAAAATATTTCAATTTGGTCGTTTCTGGAACATATCAGGATAAAATGACCGGAACTTTCCAAAAAGAAGCAATTACGCATGCGTTTGACTACTACCGTTTTGGGATTTTATATAAGTAGCTTTGTGAACACGGGCCCTGCTGGCAGTCACGTGGTTTTATAACGACTATTACTTCATAATTGTCATGAAAGATTTAATTTCTTCATGTTGTTTATTTTTCATTACATTATGCAAACAAGGTTGTTTTACTACAATATTTTTATATCAATATAAACAAGCCTTTTCAATATCCAGCGTCAGTGAGTATGTATAAACACAAATGCATAGTGGACGAATGCGAAGCAAATGAATGACAGTTGAGGAATTGGCTCCCGAACGTTTTACGATCGTTAACATTGACGTTACGAACAAAACTGCGATGTAGAAACGTTGCGTCAAAAACGTTGCATTTAACATTATTTTGACGCCGTTTTAAGGCTGTTGGCTGAAGCCAACGCCTATTGAGATTTGAAAACCAGACACACGTATCGGGGAAGACTACTTTATGTTAAGGGCTGTCAAACAAGCACTCATACCAGGTTCGTTGCAGTTTTTAGTCAATGTCCTCTTTTCTGATTGGTTTCTTATTTATGTGAATATCATTGTTTACAAACACTGGACGTTATAACATTATTGTCTATACGCCCTGTTGGAAAAATGGTAGATAACAAGAAACATATGTATGTTATTAATCAAAAACTGTAAAAAAAAAAAAATGAAAGTTCAATCACGTTTTTTTTTTCGAATAGTGGCGTATTTTTGGAAACGTTTGTCACACGATCGCGGATACTGTAATTGGCGTAAATCGGGTTCCCGGCTGTTTTGCGCACACGTAGTTTCTTCCTTTGTAAGTCCCACCATTGTCATTTCTCCCCACTATCCCCACAACTCGAATTACTTTGCGAACTACTTTGTTTCCACATTTTGTCGACTAACTTATTTTTTGTAAATAAATATATTCGAAGAACCCGGATCGTTAAAGCACGATCAGCCATCCATCAGCTTAAGAACACCTGGGAATCCAGCATAATATTCACCAAAACCAATACCACTCTATGAAGCAGAGACCTGGAAAACCGTCGTCAACACCATGAAGAAAATCCAGGTCTTCATCAACACCTGCCTCTGGAAGATCCCCAAGATTCGTTGGCAAGAAAAAATCATTAAGGAAGAATAATGGAGAAGAACAAATCAGCAGCCCGCTAAAGGACACCCTTCAGAGGCGTTGGCGATGGAAGGTCACTTCTTTCGCAGGCAATGCGACTATGCAATCTCACACCTGGAACCCCAAATGGAAGAGAAAGAGAGATAGGTCTAAAAACGCCTGCCGCCGATACACGGATGCAGATTCCAAGCAGATGGCCAAGACCTTGGAACATCTGGAGTGACTCTCATTGAAGCGAGACGCCCGGAGGAAGCTGTTCGGCGGCCTATGTCCCGAATGGGACCACCGGCAAAGTTGAGTTGAGTTGATGACATTGTTCAAGTTTTCAAACCAATGTACTTACTTGTCAATCTTTATATATTTGCAAATTTTTATATTAGTTTAAAAGCTTGACATTTCCCTCTCTCAATACTTGATGTCGCTGACAATGACATTGTAAGATAATATTCCACGATCTTGTGAAACTGTTTATTATTTTCCATGAAGGTGTTGTTGATATTTAGTTTTCTCCTTACACAAGTATCTTGTTAACGACTTCACTTCATAAAATATGTTTGTTTGTTGTTGTTTTTTTTGTTGTTGTTTTTTTTTTCATTTTAATTGCGTTCACCGCGAAACAACGGTTAGGCGGTTGTTCGACTCGTTTAAGAGGTCGTTTATACGGTGGGCACAATAAAGAAGCGGTATTATATATATATATAACATAGAAGACAATACGCTCCTGGGTACGTCTGAACCATTTAATTATTCCACTGACCTCAATCTAAACAATTGATTTACAATTAAAACATACACATTCGTGTTTCGGTGAGGCCCATAACCGTTCAAATAGCTATAAGGGAAAATTCAATTTGTGTTAATTTACAATTAGGCGTTTGCCATATTATTTTGAGGCATAGACGAAAACTTCGTTAACACTATGATAAAAATCTACTGCATCATTGTCTTATGGAAAAATACTTTATTTAATTATATAAATGTTTGGTTATAATGTTATCAATTATAAATCAAAAATAAAACTTCAACCAACCTACTTCACTGTGGTTCACTGTTGTTCTTAATTAAAACATTACAACATATTGTTTTTAACAGTTTTGTGCGAGAACGATTTTCATACATTGTCATTATTCATATGTTTCTTTATGTCATACGGCGATTCATTTAAAAGAAAAGGTTGCGTAAACGGCCGCGGTTTTGATATTTGTTTTATAATACAACTCCTAATTATGGTAACTTATCCAAGAACTACTCAGTGTCATACACATTGCGTGAAACAAAAAGTGTCTTGCATGGCCCATTATAATTAATACATCAACTAAGTATTGCCGCCGAGTAGACCGTGAAGGCTGATGCGTTTCCACACGCGTGTCTTTTCCATAGACATGTACCCGAGTTATAAAATCTGCAGGTTAGATTCAGTGGCTTACATTGTCCTTGGGTTCCCGAAAGTAACACGCAATGCCACCAAAGATAATTGTTTATGGAAGGAAACGGAATTTGACGGAATCGTTTATCATTTTCTGCAATAACCCCGGTACTGAATTGCGATTGGCTTCGGTGTATATGGACATAAAAATAAGAAAGGCATCTAACCTACGCTCTACGGTCTGGATTTAGTCTTTTCATTCATTTGATTTGAAGTAGCCATGTAACACTGTTCGGTAAGCTTAACATTTGGATTCAATTAGATTTGATTTTTGTATGTTATCAAGATATTGTTTTCCTCGCCTGTCCAGTTCTCGCGAGAAAGCATCGATATTTAAGTCACGTGGGCTTATATAAAATTAGCGGTTCTCCGTTATGCCTCTATAGATACGGCGCCATGTTGATAGGCACTGCCTATTGTTTTGTTTAACTGGGAATTATTTCTATACAAATAACTTTGCATTATTTATATTCCACAATAATTGCTATTAACAATTGTTTACTTTCAAAATAGATAGAATGATTCAATTACATAATTTCAACAGTACAGAGCTATATTGAGTCTTGTGTGCGAAACAAACATTTATTTAGAGTTATTCTGTGTCATGTTTTGCGAAAGCTTCCAATAAATAGAGAAATAATTCTCAGAAAAAAAAATCAAGAGAAATCTTCTTTTTTTAGATTTGACCTCTTATGACATTGACGTTTAAAGGCAGCTAAATGTGTATTTTTTTGCGTGAAACAAATCGCCTGAAATATGAGAACTTGTATACAACGTTTGATTTAACTTCTTCAATGCATGTGCAAACTATAGCTCTTGCAAGCCATAATTGAACAATGAAATACACATTTTCAACATGTAATCTTTAATAATGAACTTGAACTTTACAGTAGGTATCTTGTTTTGCGCCTTGCGCACTGTCGGATATAGGTAAACGTGTATGTCAAGATGTTACAAAATCTTTTAATGCACACGGAAGTAGTAACAGCTCGGAAAAGCCCTATATTAATCTCTTTTTTTTGTTTTCCTTTTAACCTCGAAATAACACGCCTTTTTGCAGCGACTAGACACGGAGGCACGCTTTCATGAAAAAAAATAGTCTAGAATACTTCTCCTGGTTATGGTGAGAAAGTATATTGTCAGCTCAAGATCTAATTTCAAACGACCAATATCAGGGTACCCAACCCACTCTCGATTATATTATAAAATTCATAAGTGTCCCTTCACGTGTTCTTATTTTTTCCTTGCTTATGTATATGCTTATATTTAAGATGATATATTAACCAGTAGACTTTTTGCAAAGTTATAAGTGGTTAAATTGTTAGACGTCACATTGTGAGTGTTTGTATATCTTGTATATATCTCCAAACATGAGCATGATGTTGTCTATTATAGAAATGGGTGTGGTTCCCCAACATTTTAAGAAAAACAACATTTTAATTCAGTATAATTAATTTTTTGGGTAATTCAAACGGTCGTTCATAAAACATGAGTGGTTATTTGGCTGCCTAGTAGTTAAAATGGCTTTATGAGTGGCATGTTATATTAAAAAGAAAAATCCGGTTCTTCATTAAGTTATTTAATCCCACAATATTATTGATGCTGTCTTTTATAGTCTTGGAGCAAAGGTTTCTAAAAAGAGCCTTATATTAAAATTAAAAATTTAAATAAGAATTGATTATTATGTAGATTTAAAAATTACACTATTATGAGTTTGATGTTAATAGAGAATGCTATCAAACAGATTGTATAAAATATTGAGCATATCAATTTCAGATGATGTATAATACATATTTTGATATTTATCCTTATTACATAACTGTTTAAGGAGAAGTATGTCCTTACTAGAAGGGATAATTATAACGTATGTATAAATAATAATGATTTTTCCTTCTTTACATTAATAAAAAAAAGTAAATCAACAGCTATTTATTAACTAGAATACAGTACTTGAATATATCTTAATAAAAGAGAGAACAAGACTGTTTTTGTAATAGAATCAAATGAATCCTTAAAGGGATGGGATCCCAAGCTCGGTGGCAATCCAAATATTCAAATCCAAATAGGATTTCCACCGGGTGGGGAAAGAAGTAAACAAAAGAGGGGATGGATGGTAGGCAGTGTAGGGGTGTTTCTTGTACACATGCCAGGGAGTAGGCGTCCCTAACAAATAAAAATGAAAGGTAGATGTAAACGAAAATACTGGTACTACTTAAATACATGACGGAAATGTAAATTTTTCAAAGAAAATGTAAAGGGTGCTCCCAAAATAGAAGTAAGCATGTTATTATATGTAAGATGTATTATATCAAAGTGCCTATCGANGTCTCATCAGGATCCAAACTGTTTGCTATTCTGATAGTATTCTTTGAAAAAAAATCAAAGAAAATGCTAATTTTAGAAATTTAGCAGACAACATTTTAGCAGATGACAAATTTCCCAGCATGCAAAGGGTTAACAAAACAACTCTTCCCCTCAGACTAGATGTGTAGAAATTTACTAGAGGACAGCCAGGAAACGTATTTAAACGGCGCCATTTAACATCACCATTCGCAAGAGCACTCGAAGTAATATACAGTTTTACATGAAAAATCGAAAAAAAAAATCACCAATGCATTTTCAGTTCACGCAAGTAATCATAATAACAAATAATTCCTTTGTACACTTATATGGAAAATCGCAAATACTCAACGGTTGTAAATAATAAGTCAAGCTTATAAAAGCGAAAGCAAGTAGAAGGTCAGGATAGAGTTTAATGGTGCGAGTTTGTCAAAAACGATACCCGGGTACTCGTGCACTCATAGTCACAATGCGATTGATATGCTTGTTATAGGACCCCCGATCTGAGCGTATCGTATTCTTTAAACTCTGCACAAACGATTATTCTTTTTGGGTGAGTATTTGGTGATTTGAGGATGCTTGCAAGTCATTCACGCAATCGGCTCTATAAGTATGCAAGAAAATACTGATATGCACTGCAGTTCTCTATTTCGAGTATGAGCGTAGTACACAAAAATGCGTCCTAGCAAAGAATACTAAACTATTGAATAGCAAAACGCTGAAGGGTTGGCCAGTTCTGAACAATTTAACAATTCTAGTTTATGCCCTTAGGCGACGAGTTTCACGAATGAGACACTTGTTTAACGATGATTGTCTTCCTAAATTCGAAACACATCCGGGATACATTTTGAAATATTTTTTCCCAGATCTGTGACAGGTCTCAAGTTTCATTTTTCCATTAGAAACCCGCACCCCCTGACCTTCCGCGAATACTTAGGCGTGGTCAGATTAAGCGCAATATCCGACTCTCGTATCCGGAAACGAATGAGGACATCTGCAGTACAATAATAAGGAATACCGTTAGTGCCATCGTGGTTACACATAAAAATCCAGAAGGCGAGAATGCGAGAACGCGAGAGTACGATGACGACAGTGCGAAAAAACGATGACGAGAGTACGAGAATACGATGATGAGAGTGCGAGAACGCGATGACGAGAGTGCGACAATACGATGGCGACAGTACGATATGACTATCGCATTGTCGCCATCGTACCATCGCATTGTCGCCATCGTACTATCGCGTTGTCGCACTGTCGTCATCGTATTCTCGCACTCTCGCATTCTCGCCATCGCGTTCTAGCACTCTCGTCCTCGTATTCTCGCACTCTCGACATCGCACTCTCGGTTTCTCGCATTCTCGCCCTCTGGATTTTATTGTGTAACCACGATGGCCTTTACTGTATTCCGTATGTATTATATGAAATCATTTCAGGCTTTAACTCGCCGCCATTGAAAGCAGACGATCAGCCGATGTCAAGGATGTCACTCCACTGTACTAGTCATACACAATGACCTAAATGATGTATACCTAAACAATTTGGACAGATTAAGCGCAATATTCGACTCATATCCGGAAACGAAAAGGAGAACCTCTGCAGAACAATGATACATGTATTTTATAAAATGAAGCTGTAACGATCAGCCGACGTCAACGATGTCACTCCACACTACTAGTAACACTAATATTTAGACATACAAAATGACCTTAATGAAAACCTTAACAATTCGGACTCGGCAATAAATCGAATGTATTATCGTGCTTGAATACACTTAAAGGTACTTAAAAAGCAACAATGTTATCATTCTCATTTCTCAAAAACCGCTCTAGATATCAACTTGAAATTTCGTCCAGTAATGTTTGAGGACATTTCCTTCAAAGCTGCATTAAAAACATTCATTGAATGAGGACATCTGCAGTACAATAACACGGAATACCGTAAGCGCCATCGTGGTTACACATAAAAATCCAGAGGGCGAGAATGCGAGAACGCGAGAGTACGATGACGAGAGTGCGAGAATACGATGACGAGAGTAGGAATACGATGACGAGAGTGCAAGAACGCGATGACGAGAGTGCGACAATACGATGGCGAAAGTACGATATGACTATCGATTGTCGCCATCGTACTATGGCATTGTCGCAATCGTACTATCGCGTTGTCGCACTGTCGTCATCGTATTCTCGCACTCTCGCATTCTCACCATCGCGTTCTAGCACTCTCGTCATCGTATTCTCGCACTCNTGCGAGAATACGATGACGAGAGTGCGAGAATACGATGACGAGAGTGCGAGAACGCGATGACGAGAGTGCGACAATACGATGGCGACAGTACGATATGACTATCGCATTGTCGCCATCGTACTATCGCGTTGTCGCACTGTCGTCTTCGTATTCTAGCACTCTCGCATTCTCACCATCGCGTTCTCGCACTCTTGTCTTCGTATTCTCGCACTCTCGTCATCGTATTCTCGCACTCTCGTCATCGTACTCTCGCGGTCTCGCATTCTCGCCCTCTAAGATTTCAATGTGTAACCACGATGGCACTAACGGTATTCCGTAGTAAATACACCTAGCAGCAGTTAAGACAAGTATAATGCTTTGTGCAGAGAGCTGTGGACAGTGTAGTGACTCTTGGATCAATGTGAAACTGTTTCATTTTTATTTATTATGTCACAACATTTATCTTGACAATATATACCCAAGATCGAATTTTGATTCGCGTGCTTCCAAAATATAAGTAATTATGTAAAATCTTATAAAACATAACAATAACCGCGCAAGAAGCCACTTGTTTGAATCAATCTTGATCAACCTTCACCAGACCGTTTATCTAAGATCCGTTGAAACTGTGTCGAGTGCGTTTAAAACCTAAGTCAGAAGGTCGACTATTAGAAAAAATCTTTTTGCTATTCCAGAGGCCACATTTATGATTCTGCCTTTATGAAACTTAGTAAATATATTGATCTTTTCAATATTTAAGTTTAGAATCTTACTAACGTGCGTTCAAAAAATAAGTCACCAGGTCCAAATTTGGAAAAGATTGTTACCTCTTTAGAAGCCACATTTTTACTTAATCTTAATGACTGTTCATCTTGAGGATATTTAGGCCAAGTTCGAATCTGGCTGAGGTGCATCTGAAAATACCTCACCAGATCAAATCTTATTTTTTTTTTAAACTGTATACCACTCTAAAGGCCACATTTATGACTCAATCTGGATGAAACTGACTCAGAATGATTATCTTCACAACATCTGTGCCAAATCATATGCATACAAATTCATTGTCACCAGATAAATCTAGGAAAACCCGTGTAACCACTCTAAAAGCCACACATTTATAACACAATATGACTGATAAAAGTTAGTCAGAATATTCATCTGGACGATATCTAAGCCAAGTTTGATTATGGGTTGCTTGTGTCTTAAACTAATCACCATGTGTAATCATAGAAAACCCATATAACCACTCTAGAAGTCACATTCATGACGCAATTTCGATATAACATGGTCAGAATATTTATCTTGACATGTTTGATTCTGGGTCAAATGGGGTAAACATTCTGGGTTAAATGGTATAATCTTCATTAATTGGTACACTGTGTCGATGCAGTTTGAAATATTTTCGGATATATCTTCATAGTTGTAAAATTTCAGTCATAATAGGCTGCAAGCAATGGAGATATTTTTGTTATTTGAATTAAACATATTTACGATATTTCTACTACACTAAAATTATGTGTGAAGTATTCGATTTACCCGTCACGTATTTGCATTCATGTTTTCATTTTCTATCTGTATAGTAACATTTGATAATATTTCGCTTTAGACGCGCGTTTGGTTTTTGACTAATTGTGTCGTGTTCTGAGAAAACTGGGCAAAATGCTTGTGCGTAAATTGTCATCCCAGATTAGCCTGTGCAGTCTGCACAGGCTAATCCGGGACGACAATTTCCGCCTAAACTGGATTTTCGATAAGAATGGACATCATTTAAACGAAAAATTCCAAAAAAGCGGACATTGTCGTTCTGATTAGCCTGTACGGACTGCACAGGCTAATCTGGGATGACAATTTACGCACAAGCATTTTGCCCAGTTTTCTCAGAACACGCCACAATTATGTGATATGTGTGAGGTTCCGCTAGCCTCAAACTGGTCTAAACCCTTGACCGTTCCAATGCGCTGATCCCACTCTTGATAATTTTATGATTATAATTAGTGTTCTGTTGTACAAGGAGTGGATACAAACAAGAATGTATCTCTTAACCCTTTGAGTGCTGGAACCGGATTTTGAAGGTTTTTGCAAACAGTTTGGATCCAGATGAGACGCCACAGAACGTGGCGTCTCATCAGGATCCAAACTGTTTGCTATTCTTTAAAAAAATCGAAGAAAATGCTAATTTTACAAATTTAGCAGACGACATTTTAGCAGACGACAAATTACCCAGCATGCAAAGGGTTAATAGAGATTCTGGAGTTTCATTTCTTGGTATATTGAACTCATGACAGCTCTTGAGGATCATCATGGCCCTCTTTTCATTTGTTTTTATTTCTATTCACATTCTCTGTTTGTTGAAGTGCATTTAACATTTTTACAATTAAATTTAGCGAGCGTGGAATCTTTCCTGCATGGTACTGCACTAGATTACAGGGAACAAATCACGAGATTGACTTCCTTACGCCACATTACTATAGACGGGAGACAACTCTGCAAGAGGTTTGATGGTTTCCGCGATGAAGAATACTTTTGTCGAAACATCGTGTTTGGTGCCTGAGCTTATTTTACTTGAATTACATTTCGCACAGAGATCAGTTCGCAATGAATAGTTTTTAAAGTAGAATATCATTTATTTGCAAATTAAAAAACATGTTTGATAAATGATAACCAAGCGAATATTAGAGATTTAAATATACTCGTTTTGATTTGTCTTACCAGTTTCATATCACAAAACAATTTAAATAAATCCCAGCATTACATTGATCAATATGTGAACATACAGACAGACGCGTTGAACGAACACATCGAGGTATATTTTGCTGAAGTGTAAGAGCTTGATTTAAGACATAAAATCGCTGCTTTACATACTTTAAAGTGAATCGAATGGTGGTACAAGTTTTGAATCATCGTGATTCGCACTTTCGACCTTTAGATAACAAGAGAGTAAACGCGAAACACGATGCGAATGCACGAGATTACGATACGAGATCGAAAAATCTTCAATCTCGCGTTCTGACATCGAGATATGTTGCCCTCGCAGTGTTTTTGAACGTCCCGGTCCTCAACGGTCAGCATTGCAAAGTCTATAACGATAATTGGATGCGAGGTAGCGAGATTGCGAGATTAAAATCGCGGTCACACAGCGTGGTCTCGCATGTTCGACATTTGGTTATACGAGTGAGAGGATGCGAATTCACGATATGATGGCGCGTGATACCGATGTGAGATTGCGATATAAAGTACGCGAAATCACATCGTGATCTCGCGTTCTAGTTAGCGTCGTCAACGCGTGCCCTCTTATCGTGTTTTCTTGCTTCTAAGCCAGACGTTTACAATGCTAAAGAGCGATTGGCCCGAACGGAACATTGTATACTGTAATTTACAAACATTGTGTATTAAATCTTAGACTGCATCAAACTGCATTACGTCAACACAATATTCCGTGACGCTTCATGTAACAGTCAGTTTTGTTACTTATCTACTTATATTAAACATACATTAAACATTAATTTACATGTGCGTACTATATAAGCATTCGACGTGTTTCCCTCGCAGAGCCAGAATTGTTTTTCGACAAAAATAGCCGGCTGCTTAACAAGTCAAGAAAAGAGTTTTATATTCCCTGACTATTGCGTGACATTTATCAAGTACCGACAGATGCGAGTTATATAAATGTGATAACAATTGTTTTAAATAAGCACAAAGGCGGACGGAAGTTACAATATGTTAGTAACGGAAAGGACAATGGAATATGTCAATATACAGTTGTCATTAAGTGATATGAAAGTGTCATTTAGCAAAATGAATAGACTGGTGTACATCCCCTTTCATATCTTCCATCACTGAGAAACAGCAATAATTCAAACGGTCAAATTGACTTTATCAAGATGTGTCACAGACATGTATGCAGCCATGACATAATTATGTTTTAACCTAGACAAGTCCACCAATCTATTCCAGAAGATGATTTTCCACATAATAGTCAATATTTTTAATCATTAACAAATGGCGGGCAACATTCCGATATATCCTTATTGTACAACAATAAAGACATTTGTATACACATATAAGTTATTGTGTTTTGATAAGTCCATTTATAATTGTATGATTAAGCAAACTAATTTACCACACTCAATTAAGAAAACATTGAAATTGCAAATGACCTATACGCAATGAAAGCATGCATTAAAAAAATTAACGTTAACGTTCAACAATCAATGTTATAAAACTGTTGACAGTATTTTAATTTATAAATGCATGTTTTTGGTGTACAAGGACTATTATCATTTACACAGTATTCTCAACAACAAACATAATATTATTTATTTAAAGCCCATGTCCAATAGATTAATGCATCAAAAATTGGTATATTATGAAAGAAAATGACATTTGTTTGACTGTATTTGAGAAATACATGTTTATGAAATGTGTACTTTCGAAAGCGATTTGCGTGAACGGAATTTACATTAAAATGTATGCTTGATACTGACGTAAAGTAAAAACTCGGTTTACTCTAAATGAATCTCATGCTTGTTCGTGTAAATATGTGTCGTGTTCTGAGAAAACTGGGCATAATGCTTGTGCGTAAATTGTCATCCCAGATTAGCCAGTCCGCACAGGCGAATAAGGGACGACAATTTCCGCTTTTATGGAATTTTTCGTTTAAATGATATCTCTTCTAAGCGAAAATCCAGTTAAGGCGGAAAGTGTCGTCCCTGATTAGCCTGTGCGGACTGCACATGCTAATCTGCGACGACACTTTACGCACATGCATTTTGCCCAGTTTTCTCAAAACACGACACATACTACCAAATCATTATTATTTTACCGATTTAAATGCTTTTTTCAGTATTTTGGTTCCACAAGTGTCGATTACAAAAGATTTATACCAAGTTTATCTGATTTATACTTAAAAAGTGTGCCTTTAACCATTAATATACTGTCATTTTAAATGGCAAATAATATTTGCAGCATTGTCAAATCGGAATATCAGAAATAATGTTTAATATATTTTGTAAACAATTCCATTGTTCTAACAATTGTCACTACAATAATCAACAGAATCAATTCAATCAATAGTCATTTAAAAGCACACTTAATACAGCATGTACCCGTCTGATATACATGACTGCTTACTAATCACTATTTCTTATTCGGTTTGGTATTCTTCGTTATAGGTGTTAGATAGCCATCCGGTCCTGTGGTAACTGCAAAGACACGAACAGAAGCTTCAATTAGATTCAAACAACTGAAAACCGTGTACAACACGTTTTGAAAATGGTGATGAACAACATATGCGATGCATGTATTTCCTATTAAAACAATACTAAGATACACCTGCCTTTACACGTTACTTACACTCAGCGGAAGGGAATTTAGCATTATCAATACTGGTGTATTGGTCCCCCGGTGTCGTCGAGTACGAATAAACGTATTCTGGGGGCGCAGGGGATGACTCTTTGTGCTCATTCGGAGCAGAGTTAAGCTTTTTCTCGACAACCTGATCACTTCGCTGGATAGGGACACCATACTTCATGGTCGCAACTGTTGACCCTGGACCGCTCATCTGGGTGGCATCAACATACTGCCTGGTTCCGGGTGGAGTTCCTATGTGTTCATTGCTTCTAGAGCCAGTGGTTCTTTCTTGAACTGGGAGATTATGTTCACTACGCCCACGATGTTCCCTGTATAAAACAAAACATAAAAATTTAGATATTCGTCAACCACGTGGGGACCTATGACCCACACTATATGATGTGAGCAAAACGTAACTCCCATTATTATGTATAGTGGTAGATTCAAAACCGACTTAGATAACATTAGTGGATATGTAATTAGCACTAAGTGTGAACAATTTAGCTTTTCACTAATAAACCATAAAGAAGGGTAGTGTGTTCATGGTGAGAAATGTGTGTTATGTCTCATTATTTTGCGGGTTTCTAGATTAAGCATAGGAATTTAACTACTTTTTTCAACAATCTTATGTAAGTTTTAAGCCCAAGTCGCACTATTGCCGGTGTAGCCCCGGTTCATCCCGGTTTGATAGAGCCGGTCGACCGGCGACTACCGGGAGGATCGATGGTTATTTATTTTAGCGCGGTCACATATATTCCAGGTGCTGCCCCGGTACTGCCCCGGTTTACATCCCGGCAGAGTCCCGGTCAGCCCCGGTAGGGCTACGGTTTATCCCGGTGACGCCCCGGTGAGTCCCGGTCGTAGCCGGTAGTGCCCCGGTCGTAGCCGGTAGCGTCCCGGTGGAGCCCCGGTGAAAGCCGGTGGCGTCCCGGCAGAGCCCCGGGTACATAACAAGCCGGTGGATCCCCGGTTCATCCAGGAGGTATTAAACATTTTAATAGTTTGCCGGTGGAGCCCCGGTTGTCTCCGGTTGTCCCCGGTTCACCCCGGACGTCCCCGATGAAGCACCGGCATCGCAAAATGTGATAGTGAGACTGGGCCTTTAAGTTATCAGTTTCATCTTTGATTCAAAACGACGTAAACCCCAAGCGTAAAGTTTTATAGTTAACAGTTTAATTTGCGTAAACGACACGAATCTGCACAGGCACATAGACAATATATCACGACACACTTGTAAAATGCATGATATGAGTAAACATCCCTCCATTCGACCCTGGCTACCAATTTGCTTACAGGTACAGAGGTAGTTGTATGAATTGCATGCCCTGCTGGAAGAATGTCTATTTATATCATGTAAATGCAAATATACACACCAACTCAGAAGATACCCACACACTCTGGCTGTATTAGTGAAAACCCTCAACCTCCAGCGTGGGTATCTGGCCATTAACATTCTAACTTACCTAAGTATCAGTACAAAACCCCAGTAATCAGCTAATGAACAAGTGCAAACAGATACTTTAATAGTTTACTTTCACTGTATCGTATTGGATACCCCATATGAATACACATGAGTACCTACATGTAGCATCTTGCGATAATCCCCAGCACAAAACCCAGCAGCACTGCTACGAGGCAAGAACAGGCGATTATCACCGCATCCGAGAGACAGGTATTGCTGGGACAGGGTTCTGCAAACAATATAGTGCGCATCAATTCGATACCTCGCTAAATTTATGCCATACTCGTCCATAGAAATGATTAGTACCCAGAGGGTGATCTGCAAAATTTGACTCCTTTCTATCGTTCAAATGGTCAATGTTAACTACTGAAACAACCCGCTTACGTCAACTGTCCATTATTATCGGATTACTTTAGGCAAAGCTACATTCTTAGTGTTTCCGTTTGTTTAAATATTACATTTGAACTATGAAAGCAGCTTGTCATCCTAACTTTGAATAATAGAACCATACATGTCGCTAAGTAATGACAAAGTATGTTTGTATTTCAGAGACAGTTCACCTATGTGTACCCCTGGTTGTTTGAACATACCATTTGGGTGGATTTGTTGCTTCCTTGCAACTGACTTTTTTTATGAAAAACTACCTATATTCGACTCAATCAGCTGCATCCTCAAATTGTGATTTGCAATGACGTTAAATTTTAACCTGTTATAGTCAATAAAACACATTCCGTCTGTGTTAAAAATGAGAAACTACTTTTAATAGTGAGTATATAAGTTGACAGTGTATTCATGATAACTGTATTCCAACTTTATGCAAGGAACCATTTTAAATTTGAGTATGTATATCAACAATATGCCTTTTCCACTCTTTCTATTTCCGAGCGTTAACAACACAAAAACGATCGCCCGGTCCGTTGGATACAATATACATATTATATTACTGACAAACCACGATGCATATATAGGAAAAATAAACTTCCGAAACATGTTCAGGGGCAAGATTCATGTACTTGTATGTGTAACGTTCCGTTAAGCCCTGTGATCAATGGTCCATTCTATCAAGGACGTAACATACATCACAACACTTAGCTTAGATATGATTCAAACTGGCCTCGCGACTTGAAATGGTCATTGCAAAATATTGTGGTTAATTGAAGGGTTTAAGTCATACTGAACCTGAACCGCATTTCATACCATTATTACTCCCTAAAAGAATTGCAAGTTTAACGAGTTGTTTAAAACATTAACTTAGAGAATTGCAATTAAAAATGTAAAACCAATATAAGAATAAAACAATTTTATATAAAATATATAAATAGTAAATGTGTAGCGTACCTGGAGTGGCTGAAGTACCATTGCTTTGCGCTGAAATTAACAGAATATTAACGGATACTACTGTTGAAACGTAGAACAACATTACGTCGGATGTTATCATTTCGTTGTGCGTTGACACGAGTCTTACCAAGGCAATCGAAAGCGGACGGGATGTTTTTTTCCTTCCTGCACAAATACCGATTGTCCTTAGAGATAGGGGCATGTCAGTACGTTAGTCAGCTTCCTATGAGGAAGATAACGAATTCCCCTTAAAAGATATATATTATTTTAAGTCTGTCTGGATGAGGGAAAAAAATCATTTTAAAGGGGTCTGTGTTTTTAAAGTAAATAAAAGATATGTTTCCAATATGTATACGTGAAGCTGTGAATACAATAGTTCCCAACAATTTAATGTGTTAAAACATAGAGAATATGTAGTCTTGAGAACTACGGATCCATATTAAGAAATAAAGCTTACTTAAAACTTAAACTAGACTCAATTGTTCAACAGAAAATATGTGTGCATTTAGGTTATATAATTTTCACAATATTTACTTAAAATTGGTTTTTGCTGTAAGCTTGATCATGACATAATTTTTACGACCACTCTTCAAATAACTCTGATTTAAGTAGCGCGGTTGACAGCAACTGGAATAAAATATATTATTCAAGCGGTTACATCGGCAAATTTTCACTGGAAAAGGTATGCGCGCTTAGATCGTCTAATCTTTTCCTAGAAAGGTGTGCACGTGTGAACTAACCATTGTGGAATCACTTAAATAAGGCTCAAACGGAGACAAATCTTACGAATAAAATAAGCATTACATATGTATTTGTTTTCTGGTGGACAGAGAATTATATATAATTATTGCATATTCATTTGGGCGGATTACTGGCTGTTTCCTACTTATTTAAAACATCGAATTGTAGAAAGACTATTGGTGAAGTAATATGACGATTAATCGACTCAAACCCACAAAGGAAAGAAACAAAAGTTCTCATTGAATTCATTTTGTGATACCAAAAATATAGGAAGAGTATTCGTTATCTTACCTAACCCGTTGGCTTGCGTAAATAGTCATAATACAAGGAGAAGAAGGGCGTTGCATTATTTGCACGTTTTAATCTTTTTTGTAAAAGGATTATATAGAGATGGGTTTTGATTGATATAAATGTCCCTTAAGATATAACGCGATCCTTTTTACTCGCTTTCTGTTTGTTTTATCTATGACAAACTCTCTCAACATTCTTTCTTCGTTGTCCGCCTGTTGATAAACACGTTAAGGTGAATAATTGGATAACCAAAAATGTGGATTTTGTTATGCAAACATAAACATACAAAATTATTTGAACGAAACTAGCACAATTCATTTAAAACACGTTGCTCATTTGAAGATATCATCGTCTAATATGTATATATGAGACACATTTAAATTTATTTAACCATACACAACTGCCTTTCGATGTCGATTTTTGAAATCAAGTTAAAAGATGAGCATGAAAATGAAAAAAGTGCTGCACATTTGAAAAAATTGCCTTCCTCTTATGAATTACCTCAATCATTTTGATACAGTTTTCGAAAGAAAGGCAAATAATCAGTGCACTCGTTCTCTTAATAATGTCGTTAAGGAACGAGTGCACTGTTATGTTCAATATATTGTTTATATGCTTAACGAGATATGGAAGTCAAAAGTGATATATTTTACGTTTACTAATATCATTAATATTTTATAAATGTCGCTACAAAATGTGTGCCTGCACGCTACATCAATTGCGGTTGTCAAGTTAATCAAAGATGTTGATATGCGTACCAATCCGCAGCGATGTCTCATTAAGTGTATCATCATAAACCTATCAACCTTACACGCAATGCAATTAACGAAATTTTACCCATAATATCATTCATCATTCGGTTATGTCATTGAGAGACTGCGCGTGTTCATATTTCATTAGGGGAATAACCCAAGTATTACCTGAACATAAATTGATTAACTTTACAAAATTGCAACATTCTTACGAAGATGTGCTACTGGAAAAATATCAATAATGAAACCGTATCAAACACGCTGCCAGATGAAGTTAAATAAATGTAAATAGCATTGCAAAGTTTAAATAAAACAAATAAACGGATAAGCATGTGTGAGGTTTCGATCGTTTTGCCCCAATTCTTTGCATTGAACATTTCATGGCTTTGACCCCAGCTTTGCTTATGATTTCATTTTTAATGACGTACATTTAAGTCAAATTACGGCATATGAATTGAAATATTCAATTGCTATCTAGATCCTATAACATGTCACGCTCTAAATTTTTCACGTCAAATATACATGAACAAATTATCACATTTAATCAAAAATGCTTAATGCTTTAACAATAATTGTTTATTATTGTATGTACTGAAAATAAGTGTGTTCACAGTATGCACGAAATAATTTATGATTGTAATGGAAACTATGATGGTAAATGATATTTACAAAATTCACATTGTAAACATCTTAGGTACATGTTAAACTATACTGTGTATACATAGTTTACGCTTTATACATGTACGCAATATTTATCTTAAAAATGGCGATGATACTTGAAGTCCTAATTTTTAATAACCACAGTGATAAAACACGTTATATTTAAATCGCTTTCATTTTTGTTGTTATCGAAACTCTGAGCATATACATTGATAAATACACGAAACATAAAATTACAAAAGTGAAAAATGATGATGAAAAATTCGACCCGCAATAACCACAGTAAAAATACGTGTGGCATCTCTGATATATTATGTCAAACTGTATTTCATGTACACAGTGTATGTATGGACCACAAAAGTTAATGGTACTGTTGGAATGGATGTTATTTAAGTCAAGCCGCAATAACCGCATTGGAAAATATAAGTTGACATGTCAGGTACCTTATTTAAAGACAAGGGTTAACGTTTTGAGACCTATGAATTGGTATACATGTGTATTTGGTTGTCAGTAAACTAGTTAAAAAACACGATGCTGATTTGAATAAAAACAACTTTTGAACATATCATAATAAAAAAGATGGAAAAAAAAAAACAGATTTCTCATACCTGCATGCTATTCAGCAATCAACAACAATCATATATTGATATACAATTTATAAAAACAACAACATATGTACACATTTAACATGCATCTTCAATTGTAATAAGATAACATTGATCTGAACTGAATAACAAAACTTCAATTTCAAAAACGGTTCACAGATTGGAAAAAAATAATGTATTCCAAAACGATAGCATTATTATATTCAACAAAGCCAAAAACACTCAAAAAAGTATATGAGTAATCGTGTTACTACTTTTTTATTAAAAGTCATACATTGAAATGTATAAAATTAACATTTTTCAGCCGAGACGCTTGTAATTACGTGTTTTACTTTTACAAAGAGTTCGAAATAAGCTATAAAGTTCCCAAATCGGAATTGCCGTGTATAAGCGCGTTAAACTTTGAACCCAACGGACCCAGTCTCGAATATCGGCAGAGACAGAGGCAACCATGAAAAAAAAACTAAACCTATTTTTACTAACAACCTAAACAAGACGAGCTTATTAAAGAGAAATCATACGGAAATTACCGAGCGACTACACGTTACGTTACGCTAACGGTGATACGGAAATTACCGAACGACTAAACGTTACGTTACGTTAACGGTGATAAACGTCGATCACGGTTAACGAGGGCAAGTGATGACAACATGTTTTAATAGACATCTGGACACTGGCTGGGGATTTCTGTTTCAAAAATGAGGACTAATATTTTTATCGCAGTTATCATTGTGTATGTTTGCGTGTGTTTCACTAAGGCTCAAAGTGGATCTGTGTTTAAAACAATCATTCGAAATGGAACAGGTAGGTTGGTGAAGTTTAAAAATCGACCGATAATTCGGTGTTTAAAATTGAAACGACACGGCTTAATGATATGTAAATATACATCTTATCTTATCGTAAAATGGCGTCTATTTGTTTGTTGTTGTTGTTTTGTTGCTGTTGTGTTTTATTTTTCGAAATATATGTATTACATATTAAATAAATTTAGTACGTGAACACAAATATATGTGACAGCAGTTTATGTCCCAATTTTTAAATGACTGTTAAGTTACATAAAATGAACAAAATGAAATATCTTTATTCGGTACATTATGTCAGAGATAGTAGAATTTTAAAATCATTCAGGTTTGTTTTTATAAAATATGAAGATAATTGTATACGTTCTTTATTTGGCAATTTAAAAAAAAAATACCTTATCATGTAGAGTTAGTGTGTTATAACAATCGCTAAATATTATATTAATATTAGTCTTTGGCAAACTTATTATCATAACAAATAATATAAATTTGCATTCATAAAGCATATCCGCATAATCTTAAATTACATGTTTATAAATAGTTTCATCGAAAGAGTTTTGAGAATATTAGATTTTTTACATATATTATACATGTGTTCATTGTTTACTTTGCTGTTGATTCAGAACTGAAAACGCATGTTTAACGAATATTGTTCTGCTGTAATTAATATGGATTTTTCTTCGGTATTTCATATACAAAATAAAATGTTAAAAAGTTGAAATTTCGGTATGCTATTTCCTTCGTATCGATGATACATGCCGAATACATGTCAAATATACACACGCTTGAAATAAACCACAGATCTATCAATACAAATGTTTATTTATAGATCTTTGAATACACCTATTACGTCTGATTATTCGGACCAGCCAGGTTATATAACAGTTTGTCGCTCTCGCACTCATCAGGGGCCAATTTTCGGCCCTGACAAGGCCTGGGTCCTCCAGGCATTTAGATCCGGATACATGACAGACGGTCCTTATGCCAGATTATGTACATGTCAATGAGACTGACATGGCCGAATAGTCGAATACACGATGTAAACATGAAGTTGTCGCGTAATTTGCACATGCACAAAGGCAATTAAATAATTTGATGGATTGATGTTACGTTTGGCTTACATATTTGTATATTTCATCTGCATCATTTATTACAATTCGAATCACTGCCCTGCTATTGTGTTCATTAATACAATTAGTTAGTGTCTTGGTATATTCTATATTCAGATACCAAGTCGTGTGTTTCTATTTTCGTGTTTAACACCCTATGCGTTGTTCATATGCTTATAATTCTTATAATTTGTATCTTAATATTCGCCAACGATTTTGTCTTTCATGTTTACACCATTGAAAGATCTAACAATAAACATTAATAGATCTTTGTTTACACGTGTAACCTCTAATCACCATGTTTTGTAGTCGGTTGTACAAGATATTGAGCTCGTGGTATTATTTTGCTTTATTTCTCTTGCCAACGTGTAATAAAACTTATCTCGAACATACATTTATATAAAGGTCATCACCATGGTAATGTGTGATTCCTCGTGTTTCCTGTTGAATCAGTACATGAAAATACCACTTTTTAAGTCGATAATACATGTAATTCCTTATCAATTCAAGTACAATATATTCATTGACGTTGATAATGAGACAATTATATTTCTTTCATTTAGGGCCGCTTTGAAAGAATTAACACAATCCTTAAATACCATTCATTTCTGTACGACGTCAAAGTAATTCGTCTTAATAAATTTAAAAATAAAACAATAAGTTAATTGATAACATGCCTTATTCCTAATCTATAGTCACGCACGACGAGTGACGCACTTGAAAAACAAATGACAAGACGCCTTTTGACTTATTAATTAATTGATATGGACAATAAATAAAAAATAACAAAGTAATTAGCGCTAAGATAACATAAATTTGTAACATGCGCAGCAGCAAACGTTCTTTAATCAAATGCAGAAGCTGTTATATGACAGCATTAAAAGCTTAAGTTGATTGCAATACATGAACAATTATTCATGTAATTTATCTTTTAATAAATTGTTTAATGATTTGATGTAAATGTCACGGTACGTTACGATAGCAGAATATTCAAACATCTGTTGATTTATCATACTAAATATTACAAATCTTCCTATACTTGACAATTTTAACAATTTGTGGCAAATCTAAAAGAAATATCTTTTGTACGTGCATTTTCATTCAACGATGTATTTTGAATGGGTTGACCACGCGAGTAAATGACGTTATATTGCTCATTAAAATTACACTGGAGAAATTGACTGACGTTGATTGCCTGACCGTTTGACACGTCGACGGTTTAACTGTCAGTTACAGTGACTGCGTGCTGAAGAGGGATGGATAATTAGAATGTTTACACCTTTGTTTAAAATTAGTTAAGTGCGGAAATGTGTATTCAACCAACAAACATACAGATTAAAAAAAAAACACTCTGAAATTAAGTATAAAATAACTCGTAAAAGAGACAAACAATAAGAATACATTGGCAACAAAATAAATGAATTATATCAAAATGTACATGTATCTTTTTTTTAAAGAAAATTTCGTTAATTTACAGAATTGTATTGACCAAATTAATTTCCAGCGCAATAATCATTTATCGTTGCCATATTTGAGTATTTCACTTGTTTTTTGTATAAAGATGTTATTAAATTTCTTAAAAAAAACACTTCAGTGTGAGTATTTAACATTGTTAGATGCTGTAGATGAATGTTCTTCTTCTTAATTTTCATATAAAGAGGTTAAGGTTTTACCGAAAGACGATTGTTGCTATGGTGTGTTTGTTTTTAAATGTTATTGACATGGGCCATGCATTTATTAAGCACATGATAATAATCCAATATTCTACAGGTCCAGTTCCTACGCGAAACCAATCAGTGATCGTCCATTATACAGGTGAGATTTATTGAATATATATTCTAATATGTTGAATTCATGGTAACTTATCATTGAAACCTCGTGAATGTGTTGCAACGAAAAATACTTATAGTACAATTATAATTCCTGGCTACTGGTATGAAATGCTTACTTTGATCTTATAGCAAAAAAAAAATGTAATCAATATATTAGTACATATAAACTTTTTTTTAATCTAAAGGAAACCACAAGGTAAAAAAAGTATATATTAGTATATCTTGTTTAACATGCTGTTACATGGTATCATTTTGTTTTGTGATCATATTCATGTATACATTGTATGTCTTAAATGGAGTAAAAAAATAAAAAATATATTTATCACATGCTATACCTTGTTTTTAATGTAATACAGACATTACGTATTTTTTTTATATTACACATGTGTAATACAACATTTTTAAGCGTTTTCATTGGCTACAGAATCAATAACTAACCAATCGCATGGCTTTATTTTGGTGAAATGACGTTGTCAACATGAAATGACGTCACGATAGTAAACAACTTTTAGATCTATCAATATTTGTTTGGTCAAAAAAGATGTATTTTATTAAGTTTAAAAGCATGTGATAAAAAGATCTGACATGAGTTGTCATATCATACCATATTTTAGTAAACTCGTCCAGGAAATTCGTTAGTAAGCTCGCCAGCTCAAGCTTTTACATATTAAATGTTAACGTTACCTTTAATGTATGGTTTAAAACCAGGATATTAATAAATTGGTATATTATATTTACCATAACATGTATACAAAGAAAATTATATTTTTGAATTCAATATGTTTATTTATTACGCTTGGATAACATGAGACACCTGTGGCACACAAGTGGCTAGTATGATCATGCCGAGTAAAAGAAACGTATTCGTCAGTTACCTCGTATTCTATTTATCCCTTCGTTTTCTCAGTGTTTTATATAGACAAAGAAAAAGCACAATAAACACCAATTGACCTCATGAAACTAAACAATAAGAAGCCATAGTGGTCACCAAGGAATCCCCATAAAACTACTTTAATGAAATGAGTGTTTACTTTCACAATCTGCATCTGATGAATAGAGAATCATTAATATGTCTTCATATGAGCTAGTGTTTCCAATCTAATTCTGACCATTCATTTATTTTCATTGAAATTAAAAATCGTGGATTCATAAAATTTAGTTTTATCCAAATTTCTTTATGTTTTATCATGACTGATTGTTGGACTTGATTGTTCGTTGGATACTTGATTTCGTGATTTAGAGGACCCACAAAAATCTACAAAAATTAGTGTAAGACGTATAATATTGGTTTCACAGTAGATTGTTTTGTGGTTGTTAATGTTTGTACATAAGCTAGATAAGACCACATGCATGGATGTAAGATAATAAGGTAATTCCACGAGGACTTTTTCAGGCAAACTTCAGAATGGGGAGGTTTTCGACTCGTCACGTGACCGCAATGAGCCATTCACGTTCANTACATATAGTGCAATTCTTGTCCGGGCTATTTCTCCCCAACTTCTGACTGGAATTCAATGAAGCTTCATGGGAAGCTTAACTACCTTGAGGCGATGCGCATGTTATTAGTGGGTTCTGGTTAGATGATTTATTTAGAGAGTTATGGCCGTTTGAAATTTTTAAGTTGATTAACCATCCATCGTATTATGTTGTCCAAAATTGTGCCCCTCAAGACGTTTCCTTTTATCTGAATATATAGTGCAATATTGTGACAAAAAAAAACTTTGGGGAGCATCACCCGTCTCCGACGGTTTCTTGTTTAGTTTAAAAGCATGTGATAAAAAAGATCTGACATGAGTTGTCATATCATACCATATTTTAGTTAACTCGTCCAGGAAATTCGTTAGTAAGCTCGCCAGCTCAAGCTTTTACATATTAAATGTTAACGTTACCTTTAGTGTATGGTTTAAAACCCGGATATTAATAAATTGGTATATTATATTTACCATAACATGTATACAAAGAAAATTCTATTTTAGAGTTCAATATGTTTATTTATTACGCTTGGATAACATGAGACACCTGTGGCACACAAGTGGTTAGTATGATCATGCCGAGTAAAAGAAACGTATTCGTCAGGTACCTCGTATTCTATTTATCCCTTCGTTTTCTCAGTGTTTTATAAAGACAAAGAAAAAGCACAATTAACACCAATTGACCTCATGAAACTAAACAATAAGAAGCCATAGTGTTCACCAAGGAATCCCCATAAAACTACTTTAATGAAATGAGTGTTTACTTCCACAATCTGCATCTGATGAATAGAGAATAATTAATATGTCTTCATATGAGCTAGTGTTTCCAATCTAATTCTGACCATTCATTTATTTTCACTGAAATTAAATTTCGTGGATTCATAAAATTTAGTTTTATCCAAATTTCTTGATGTTTTTATCATGACTGATTGTTGGACTTGAATGTTCGTTGGATACTTGATTTCGTGATTTAGAGGACCCACACAAATCTACAAAATTGGTGTAAGACGTATAATATTGGTTCACAGTAGATTGTCTTGTGGTTGTTCATGTTTGTACATAAGCTAGATAAGACCACATGCATGGATGTAAGGTAATAAGGTAATTCCATGAGGACTTTTTCAGGCAAACTTCAGAATGGGGAGGTTTTCGACTCGTCACGTGACCGCAATGAGCCATTCACGTTCAAGCTTGGAATGCAGGAGGTCATATCCGGTTGGGATGCCGGGATTTCCTCCGTAAGTTACCACTAGAGCTAGCTCGTGTTTGTTTTCTTTACGAAGAACTACAAAAAAATGTTACTGGTTTTTTGGGAAAAGCTCTTTTTTGTCGAGCCTGCTTGTGGAAAGCTAGGTATAGCTGCTCCAATGATTAGGTGGTTGTACTTGCGTGCATGTGTACGTCTGTCCGATAGATATTGTCCTGGCCTTGACTTTGATCATTCTCTCTGCAATTTTAATATAACTTACCACACATATTCACCATGGAAATTCGTTACAAATTAAACACCATGTACCTAGTTGAAAGGGCAAGGTCCCAGGTAAGATTGAATGGTCAAATTAGGGCATAATACAGCTTTCCCGGACTGCCACAATCACTTCCCATACATGTTTATTATGGTGAAACGGTGTGTCGCGTGTACTACCCCTGTCACAAGCTAAAATTAAACGTAAATTCGCTCTAAGGTGTTTAATGTCAAATCTGGACATTATACAACTTGTCCGGTCTGTTACTTTAATAATATTTCAAGCAATTTTAAAGTATATGGCCATATATGTCCTGGCTCAAACGTCAAGTTCAAATTAGAAATTTTTGCAAAGCACAGCTGGTTTGGACTGAAACTCTATTAATCATCTGGAAATATTTATATAAATTATCACAAATGTACTGCACGTGGATTAGATGTTTCACGTTGAAGACCTTTGGCCCTAGCTCAAATGTAAAGGTCACACTGAGGTAAAATGTGTCGTATTCTAAGCAAAATCCTTGTGCGTAAATTGTCATCCCAGATTAGCCTATGCAGTCCGCACAGGCTAATCAGGGACGACAATTTTCCGCTTTTATGACATTTTTCGTTTAAATGAAATCTCTTTTTAGCAAAAATCCAATTTAGGCGGAAAGTGTCGTCCCGGATTAGCCTGTGTGGACTGCACAGGCTAATCTGGGATGACACTTTACGCACAAGCATTTTGCCCAGTTTTCTCAGAACACGACACATTTTACAAAAAGTTTCCAAACAAGTTCGCAATGTTAAGCCAGAGTTCGACGTGTACGGCCCTGAGCCCTTGCAGTACGGTGAATTTCATACAGATAAATCATTAAATTTAAGCATGTTACAGTTTTTCAGACATTAAACATAATATACCATATCCATTTTAGAATAAATGTTGCGCGTAATGCCTGTGACCCAAGTTCAACTGTCAATGTCACTCTCCTAATTAAATCAAAGCAATGGGATCGACACGTTTCCGACAAGCATTTAGTGTATCCTGTCAGCATATGTTTATGTGAGCATGCTGTAGGGGAAGAAATACAGGGTGTGTGGTGCGTGAAAATATCACTCAAGATATTGTTTAAAAAACCAGAGAATGATAACTTAAAATAGCAGTTCTGTACAATTGTGTTTGTGGTTCAAACTTTAAATGCGATATTGGTTATAATCCTTATTTAAAAAAGCAATTCATACATTATTTGCTACAACTCATCATAATGTTAAGGTCATAATTCAATTGAATCTAGAAATGTGTCAGCCATAGGCACTTATGAGAACGGAAAACAATATCTAATAATCTTAAAACTTACCAAACTTTTTCTAACTGTTTAGGTGTCCCCGTGAAACTTACAGCTACAATTATTTAACATTCATATCCACTTGAGCTTATCTTATGAATGTTGTCTTGTGTAAATAGCTTTCCCAAAAGGTTCATGCGTTTTTGCAACACATTATTACTTGTTTTCAGATGAAAGTCGGCGAGAGGGCTGAAATAGAAATCCCACCGGAATATGCGTACGGCGCCGAGGGTTACCCGCCTGTATATCCTTTTTCTAAAATGGCTGGTCGTCTCTTATTTAGGCACCTTTATTCAAGACGTTTTTTTAAATTGTCACATGCACATCACAGACGGTATCCCGCTGTATAATCAAAGCTCTGAACGCACTGCAATTGTTCCCTCTTGCATAATATTGAACATTCCTTACTCTTGAGTCGTTAGAAATTGTAATACTATACCATATCAAGTTTAAATGTATCACAGCACATTCGAAAAGTTCACTCATTATGCAAAACATGCTTTTATATCGTGGGATTAAAATTGTCTTCTCCACTTTTCGAGAAAAAAACACTCCAAACATTCAGATATGAATACATGGCTTATTTAGGGGCAGTTTGATAAAAAAAAATAGTATTAACTCTTTAAGACATACGCTAAATACCACATTAGTTTAATTACCGTACAAGCAATAGATATTTCTATAAATAAAAAAATGTGTTGTCAACACAAAATCTAATATTATTGAGTATATTTGTGGGAAATGAGGGGATAGATCATAGTATTATAAATCATCGTTTAATATATTTAAAGATATCGAATTGCTTTTGCGTTTTTCTTCACCAATACATTATTATCAATAACGAACATTTATCTTACGTATTGTGATCGCAATTGAAACTTACATGTCATAAAATTTGCTGTTAAATATATAAAAAATAAAAGGAGAGAAAAAAAGCAAACTTTTCAACGGATATCGTAGTTGCAAAGTTGTGAAAAAAATGTGTAAATGTCTTTTTTAAATCAATCTTTAAGACATACGAATTATTGTATACGGAGCTGTACCATGCGCGTTATTACCATTTAGTGTCTGCAATTTAATCTAACGTAAAGAAATATAAACAAGTCCATGAATATGCTTAAAGCGAGAGCTTGATCAATGTATTAAATGGCTCATATACATATAACAATATTGAACATATTGAAGCAATCTTTTATCAAACCTACAAAATTGTTATATCATACAATAATTTTTAAATCGCCTTTTCAATGCATAATTATAAATGCTAACTTTAAAACTGCTGTAAGAACAGCTGCCTAATAGTTACTGCTAAATGCATGCAAGGATTATAGCTCATCTTAATATATCTAAACGCCAATCTTCGGTCAGTAGGTCGATTTCGTTGATTACATTTAGCATGTTCTGCATATCGGATTGCCTGCAAGGTTTTTGTTAAATTTGTTAAACATATGTTGAGTTGTACAAACTGGCTCTCCTTAATCTGTATTCGAATTCTTGCTCTTAAAACATCTGTAAAAACATGAAAGGCGAACATAATCCGAATTCAGATGTGCCTGATTTAAGGTTTATTTGTACATGCTTCTCGAAATTTAGTAGACATGTTTCACTTATAAATGTCAAATACTCATGTAAACCATAGGTTAAATGTATTCGTAGATGTATTACATTCTGTGATACTAACATTTAAAGTTAAACCTCGTGTATAGGGAAATTACATCTCACGCTGTATTGTTCTTATTGCAGTCATTAATAATATAGTCACGTGATATACAGGACAGATTTAATCGGACATGTTGTTGTTGTGTTGTTGTTGTTGTTGTTTGTTTTTTTGTTGTTGTTTTTTTGTTTTGTTTTTTTTCGGAGGGGGGTATCTCTCAATTTAGCAAATGCAATATTAGAATTTATTTATTAGGGCCTACAATCAGGGAATGTCTTCAAAATCCCATCAGCTTATAAGAAAGGTAAAATCTGGTAGACAAAAAAACACATTTAAAATATGTTTCTATATCTCATAATCCGTGCATTCTTTTGCTAAACAACCCTTAAAAAACTTTTAGTGGTTTCATTCTTTAGCTAAACAAATACTAGTAGCATGTTTTACCCTTAACGATCTAACTATCCCAGCATCTGCTACGCTCATCTTCGACATCGAGTTATTGGGAATCGAAGGCGTCACGGACCAGCAACCACCGGCACCGGTACAGGTGATGACACAGCCTGCACAAACCTTCGGAGCGGCAAGTTTCGCGGGCGCCCAGAGTGGCGGCGTCTCACAGTTTTCTAGCGCAAACTTCGCGCCACAGTCGATACCAGCTTCGCAGCCTGCCCAATCCTTCGGAGCGGCAAGTTTCGCTACGCAAGGCGCCTTGAGTGGTGGCGTATCACAGGTTTCTACTGCAAACTTCGCGCCACAGTCTTTATCCACTGACTTCCAAGGGTTTTCCTCGATTTCCCAGTTTCCCCCTGTAAATTCCGGCGCGAGTCCGCAAGGATTTTCTGGAGCTGCTACTTCAGCATCGTCATTCGGTTCGGCACCCCAAGGCGTTTCGTCCGGCTTCCCTGCACAAACTGGACCATCTTTTACGCAACCACAACCACAACGGGAGCTACCTCGGACAATCAGCTTCACCGCACCGGAACCACCCAGGCCCCAACAACCAAGCGGTTTTGGCACAATACAGTTCGGTTCCCAGTCCCAGTCAATGTTTCCTTCATCTAGTATTGGTTTAGGACAGCCGTCTGTTGGCAGCTTCACCGGACCGGAACCACAAAGGCCCCAACATCCAAGCGGTTTTGGCACAATGCAGTTCAGTTCCCAGTCAACGTTTCCCTCATCTAGTTTTGGGTCAGGACAGCCGCCTGTTGTTAGCCCACCTCAGAGCTCCTGGAACCCACCACCAAGTTCATCAGGTGGCAGTTTCCGTCCTCAGAGTTTTGCATCTCCATCATCACCGCAAGTCGGGTTTGACGCTAGATCGAGGTCGTCTGGTTTTGACTTTCAAGGGTCAAGATTTGGGCAGTCTGAACGATTTGGAAGAGAACCGACATCATTCCAGCCAAGCCAGACGGGACCCGGATTTCCAGGTGGTGTGACAGCCTCTACTGAAACTGGTTTTCCATTAGACCGTGGTTTCAACAATCCTACAGACCCTAGATTTCCGGTTGACCGTGGAATGGTAAGCCCATCGGGACCAGGAATGGGCGCACCTGGTCAACCGGGTACCTTTGGCAGGTTTGGTCCATCAACGGACTTCACGGCTGCAGGTGGAGATTTTACCGACTTTCGAAGCAGTTTCGAAATGCCGCCTTTTGCCGGCTCGTCTTCTATGCCTGGTATGTGGCCAAGTGATAGACTCGGTACACCCGAAGGTGCAATGTTAGGTTTTGACAGTAGACGAGATCCGCGGTTCGACATGGCCGGGCGCGTGAGGCCAGGATTTGGTTCGACGCCGGCGAGATTTGGAGGCCCCGACATGCCAGTCGGAGGCCCCGACATGCGGATAGGAATGCCCCCGATGCGAGGTGGAGCTCCATTCATGACACCAGTTAGATCTCCATTCAGGAGACTCATCAGGCGAAGAAGCGCGGGTGTATTGTAGACATGACTTCCGGTTTAGTTAAGCAGCATAATTTTCCAGTTCATTGTTTTCTGGTGACNCCTTGAACTGTTTCACTTTCTGCGTCATTTTCTCGTTTGAATTTTAAAAAATTCGATGATTTGAAATTTTGACGAAAAAGTTAATGTCCTTATTGTTTGAAGCGTTTTATTTGTTAATAAACATTGAAAAATGTTTTGTGATGTGTGTAAAATAATTATCATTTTCATCAAAAAGGATTGTATGTTGTTGTTTTTTTTTTCTTCCTTTAATATGTTCGCTCAGCAAACTATTTCTTTTTATTGTTTTATTTCAAATAATTTCAGTTGATCATGTTTAGTTGTTCGTGTCTTTCAACAAACTAATCGCCATAGACATTACAAAGTAAGCATTCATTGGATTTCTATACGGTATATTTTTGGCGTGTTCTGAGAAAATTGGGCAAAATGCTTGTGCGTAAATTGTCATCCCAGATTAGCCTGTGCAGTCCGCACAGGCTAATCAGGGACGACAATTTCCGCTTTTATGGAATTTATGGTTTAAATGATGTCTCTTCTTAGCGAAAATCAAGTTTAGGCGGAAAGTGTCGTCCCGGATAAGCCTGTGCGGACTGCAAAGGCTAATTTGGGTTGTCACTTTACGCACAAGCATTTTGCCCAGTTTTCGCAGAACACGACAAATTTATTTGCCATTAAATATAACTCGCGCTACAGATTATATCAGAGAATGTGTATTCATTCGTGAATTATGTATACATCAATGTGCAAGCATTAACACTTTATTTGTACACTGCTTTGCAAATCATACTTCAATTTGTAAACTACTTTACTTACATTCTGGGTATTCGAAGGACTGATACTATAGAATTCTTTGGTTCAATTTATTCTAAGATAATGACATTGAAAACAATGAAACACGGCGACTCTAACTATGAAGTAACCCTTTGAAAGTTGTATTACAAGAACTTAGTAATTTGTAAAGCTTCAAATCAGGTTAATATTTTAAAGAAGATCTGTACACATTTTTGTAAAAAATATCTCGTTAAACACCAATTGATGATGACCGTATATATTTTAATATTACCATACAAAATATCAAGCATATATATAAGTAAAGTTCTGAAATGTTTATTAAGAGAGACTTTTCAAGGGACTTGGTCACAGTTTTGTAAAGTGACCGATTTTCAAAATAATGGTCATACATTGAAAAACGAATACATACATTATGTCTAAACAAATGAAATAACACTCCTGACTAAGAATTTTTTAAATAATGGTACATTTATAATCGTCATTCAGAATCGGTAAAATAATAAAGAGTGTGTTATACTTGTCCTCGATTATTTGGAAAATAAGTGTAGTTCTAACATAGGGTTAATACTTCGCTGAAAAATACCAACGTCGGCGAGGCGCAGTGGTAGCAAACCAGGTTTTGCTTCAACGGGGCCTGGGTTCGAATCCCGGGGGGAGGCAATATATTGTATTTAGTCCTGTTGTCATTCTTTAAGACTATTAAAAAAAATGGAGTTGTTAGTAAACATAGATAACGAGATTTTCAAAAAATACAAAAATATGTGAACAAGTCCCTTAAAAATTTAATACTTTACTGAGCAACACATTTATTTCACGAGAGTATACTGCGTCTAGACGAGTCAGATTGAGTGGGTTTCATTCCAAATCGAACCCAACCCTTAAAGCATAAATGGGTCTGTGTGGAAAAAAATATTTAAATTTTGCAGTCGACGTTGCTAGGTTAAACGTGTGTCCATTTTGTTAGACGCGACAGTTCACCGGTCGCTTTGAATAGCAAATGTATAAAGTACAGCATTCGTGTTATGCAGTTTTCAGGATTTAAAACAATTCCAAGAATTGAATTTCTATCCTTTTTAATTCAAGGAAGAACAGCGACTGGACAACGTATTTCGAATTTACCATGAACAATGTCGTTGAATTGTGGCATTGCTATTTTACACAGGTTGTGTTAAACAAATGCATATCATGACAACTTAATATACGACTTTAACGTTGTCAGCATCCAATTCTTATTATAGTTTCATAACATGATCCTCGCTCTGTAAAGAGGGTTTAATGAATGTACGTAATGTGTCGTCCCCAGGTTCGCCTGTGCAGTCCACACAGGCTAATCAGGGACGACACTTTCCCCCTAGACTCGATTTTTGTTTAGAAGAGACATCATGTAAACGAAACATTCCATAAAAGCGGAGAGTGTCGTCTCTGATTAGCATGTACGGACTACACAGGCATATCTGAAACGACACTTTACGCACATGCATCAAACCCCCTTTTCACAGAGCGAGACTCAAATGTTGCTGCTTCACATGGAGGTCCACTGGACTTGGTTTGTAATATGTCTCTTCAGCACCCATGGCAAGGTTCCCGTCTTCTGATGTTCTGGGTTCAGAAATAATCCACTGACGTCATGTTCATTGACGTTCGTCGTTCTTGTCCTTCAATGCAGATCTTAAGATTTGAAAATAAGCATTTAAATCAGTTTATCAGCGCATGTTGATTTAGTATTTGATTTATGTAAGTGTAGTCTGCGACCGGATATTTACACCAAACCAACAGTTTAATGAAATATTAAGAACTAGAGTTAAAACCCAGAAGTTCAGGTACTGTCACTTTAAGTTAAATATATATCATATATGTCATATATATATATATATATGACCAGTCGCACGTTATAGGTTCCTGTTAGCGTAACATGACGTAACGTTGAAATGACGTTCTGCGTGGAGCGTCTGATTATACAGGTAAAGATAAACTTCAAGTTTCAAAGCGTGACTCTTTTGAATACGCTCACTCGTTTGACGGGCAGAAATCCCATAAAACGAATGCGTATAGTTAAAATATCAAGCACAGACACACCTCGAATATTGAAATTACTTATAGAAATATATACAAATAACACAACACGGTTAATTAACTTGAAATTTGAAAAACTTTTCGTAGATTTATTTGAATTGAACTGATCATTCGTGTTTGCTCAGATAAGTTATAATGATTAAATAATTAAAGCCGTTATTAACATCCAAAACATTTACAAATGACAAGCCGTATCGGATCAGTCGGTGAAATTCGCTCGGGTTCATATTAGACGGACATTTTGCTTTGATTTAATATTTACACAAAAGTTCATAAAATGTATGAACAATAGTTTGATGAACTGCTTCAGATAATTTTATTATTGTGTTGATTGGATAATTGTCTTTCCGCTTTAAACGTCCAAATCTGCTTGTTGTTTTAAATAACCGCCGGCTGCATCTTGTGGACCCTTGGCATGGGAGGTTTCATAATAGTTTCTGGCGGATTTTATCTGCAAAACAAATGGAATTTTTCGCACACTTTATTTGGCATAGTAAATTTAAGTATAATAAGAAAAAAACATATTTTATCTATGCCAATAAGAATATATTTGGTGGTTACAAGGTAGAAATCCGTCTTTTTTTGCGCTTTAAAACTTAAAAATAATCGCGTTTGTCAAAATGGACGTATACGTCTAGAAATCCTACTTTCGGTTTTAAAAGCGGCACCGTTTGAAAAATAATACATTTCTTGCTAACTAGGCTATAGATTTAATGACAATTTTGTGCACTTTCAAATTGCATCTATATGTATTGATTAACATGTATTTCATTTCAAGGCGTGTGGCTTTAAAGTACACTCGTAATGCAAAGAGTATATTCGGCCCAGGCTGCTCAATTCGTTAGTTTTTTCTGGACCAGCGCTGTCAACTTTTTTGTTATTTTCCGTTTCAAGAAGTTGTTTGTTCCAAGGTCAATCTCCATGTAATACGAATGCTCATACACAAAATGAAATGCAACCACTGTTACATAATCTAAAATAAAGAATAGCGGCGTGCCGTTTGATTCAAGCAACAAGATCGCGTAACATGCGTAATGCCGTAAATGACGTCTATGAAAACATGCGTTAATAATCTGNGTTTACTTCAGACTTTAGATATTTCTATACCTTTATAATTATGCTTGAATAATTTTATTCCATAAAGAAATAATTAAATTTTATACAAAGGCATTACTGAAAGGTATGCTTAAAAATGCCAACTCGGCCTTAAACATTACGTGTTGTCACTGAATATTGTTGCAGAGACACATATTTTATGAATCTATCGTGTATATTTTTTATTTAAATTATATTGATTTACGATGTGATACATATCGACACTTGGTTTCATGTTTCACTTGTTTTCAATCCTAATGTGCGAAGTCATAAAGTACTGTTTATTGGAATAAAGCGGGTGTACACTATGATAACGTTGTAATCTGTCAAATTCTTCAGTACCATTTTCAATCGCGGGTTACGTAATAGCCAATATGGCGGCGCCCATATTATCGATTCTGGGATTGTCTATACGTATACAGTAATGTGTTTCAAAAATATAAATTATTTAATGTAGTTTAAGTTGCAAGAACATGCCTAAGTTAAGTACACAGGCTCTTAGGAACGTGAAGCACGAAAACAATTCAATATAAAAGGCGGAATAAATCGGTAAAAACACAAAACCTACCTACGGTGGTTACTTCCCCTGATGGAAACGTGCAGTAAATTGGATGCTTAGTTTCAATCAAGTTTTGAAAAAAAAATTGACTTAATAAAAACGATTAATAATTGTCGGTGAGACAAATGGATGTACACACGGACGGACGGTAGGCGATTTTATTTTAATTAGATCTTATTACATTCATATTCTGCCCTCCCCGCCTGCCTGTCCGCACAAGCTATTCGGTGACAACACTTGCCGCCTAAACAGGATTTTCGCTAAGATACTTCCTTTAAACGAAAAAGGCAATCGAAGCGCAAAGTGTTGCCCATGATTTGTCTGTGCGGACTGCACAGGCTAATCTGGGATGACACTTTACGCACATGCATTAAGCACTTTTTTTCCGGAACAAGGTTCAATACATACCCATCATAAACGATACTCCCCGCCTGCCTGTGCACGTGCGATATGACGTACTGTAGCCTCACTTCCTCTTCCTTCAACTCCTGAATCGCCAGCTCGTACTGGGAACACAAAAAGGGTAGTTATGACGTATATGCGATACATTTATGGTGTTGATATTACAATGTATACACGCTCACACGTGACATTTGTTTCCATATATTTATCGGCATATCAGTTATATTCTTTTCGTCCATTCTTACTAGTCTGCTTGCCTGTTTACTTGTGATTGTGAGTTATTTCATAATTAACTATTATATCACACAAAATGCGAAGAACAATGACTATAATGTTCAACTTTTTTTTTATAACCTTTGTATTTACTGATATATCTACTTTTATAAAGCGAATTTTTAACAGATTGTGGCTTTTTTAACGTGTATCATTAAATTTATTTAACTGATATATTTGCACTTTATCATATATGATCATGTAATCGCACGGTTTCTAATTAACGACGTTCGACGTCAAAAGCAGTTTGATCAAAAGAGCACTGACCTCGGCGATTTTACGGTCAATCTGCGCCAATCGTCTCTTGACGTAATCAAATTCCTCCAGAAGCTTGAGTGAAGAGCACAATGATGTCGTCTGCGGCGAAATATCGCCTGAAACCATAATAATGAGGAAGATATGGCCTTAAGAGAGTTCATGAGTTTAATTGTGTTTTTCTAATATTCTGACCATGTTTCACTAAGATTGCGCAAAAAAATATGGCTAATAGAGTGGTCACGAGGTTTTTAAATAGACCTGTTGGCCTAGATTTTGGACATGCATGACCCAGATCCTAATTTGCCCTACAAATACAAACAAATCTAATAAAAGTTACCTAAATACATAAATAATGCCAAGCTGTACGACTGTATTCAAAATAAATACCAACGTAGATCCGCACAAACAAATGCTTTACTATACAACGCGTAAAACTGTTGAGCATGTATACAAACCCGTCTGATCGCTTAAAAACAAGAACAATGAAAATAGACAGTAATTTTAAAACTTACGAATTACCGCCCACGCAGATTATCGAATCTCGGCTACCTACCTCTTTTTAAGGGCCTGTGGCACGAACCGGCGCAGCCCGGGGTCCCAGTGCATCCGGCCCTGCTGTGTCGCCGCACTTTAGTAGACACCACACTCGGCTTCCGCTTCCGACCCTGATGCCTCGGACTGACGACGCTATGCGAATACGGCTGCCTCGGCGTCTTAGCAGAAGGATTGGGCTTCATTTTTCTACCAGGTGGACTTGTTGTTTTTGAGCCGCACCTTATTTTATCTAACCCTATGACGGATTTCTGTTTTGTCGAGCAATCCTTATGAGACGCGCGCGCTCTGGCATTGTTTTCAATTTTCGAAACCCTTGCTACGTCGGAGCAAGCGCGAGATGGTATGCGACACCGAGATTGTTTGACTTCCGGTACAGGATTGTCAGCTTGTCGTCGCGCGTTAGTTGACACGGGTGGTCTATGTTTTAAAGGCGACGAAACTTTATATTGTGACACTGTCATAAAAGGACTTGAGAATGACTTGACGGACGGTTTACGACATGCAGCGCCATTGCTTTTAACACGTGATGCTGACCTGAGTACATCCACGCTGGGTGTTGTCTTTTTGTGTTCTGAAACTTTCCTTTCCCTTCGCAAGGTCGAATACGGCTCGTGTCTAGTTGCAATAAAAGCTCTGTTTGGTTGATTCGTTGGTTTGCTGGCATTTGCGTCACGTTCATCTCTTACAGTCTGTCTGGAGGGGATAGCATCGTTGTTGGTAGGGGCCATATCAATATAGGCCGGTTTAGCGGCTACACGGGCTGCCGATCGCTTCATTGAGTCTTTTGGATTTGGAAATGACTGCGCCTGAAATATTAAAAATATCGTTATTAACGATTGTTTTGTTGTATCCAAAGACATATTTCACATTACAAAAAGAGTGACCAGACAAAAATGGCATATTTTAAAATTTGAAATATATATATATATGGATACGTATACAGTATTTTTTGGGTTCAATAATATAAACGTGAGGTTGGAAAATACATTAAAATCAGCAAAGCATGTTAAACAGGTCACATTCATCTCTTACTGTCGGTCTGGAGGGGATAGCATCGTTGGGGGTAGGGACCATATCAATATAGGCGGGTATATTGTCTACAGGGGGTGCCGCTCGCTTTGTGGAGTCTTTTGGATTTTTAAATGCCTGACCCTGAAATGTAGAATAAATATCGTTATAAACGATTTTTTTCGTTGTAACCAAAGAAACAAGGGTTTGTCGGAAACACAATGCCCCCTACTGCGCCGCTTTGAAATAAAATTTCTATTTATCATTTGGCAGGTATAGAAATTATCTCCCTTTAAAGCTTATTACTTTCCTTGGATTGTGTTTTTGTACCTTTGACCTTGAAGGATCACCTTGACCTTGACCTTTCACCAAGCAAAATGTGCATCTCCATGAGATACATCTGCATGCCAAATATCAAGTTGCAAAAGTTATGACAAAACTTTTACCAAGGTTAATGTTTTAGACAGACAGACAGACAGACAGACAGACAGACAGACAGACAGACAGACAGACAGACAGACAGACAGACAGACAGACAGACAGACAGACAGACAGACAGACAGGCCAAAAACAATATGCCCCCTCTTCTTCGAAGAAGGGGGCATACAATACATATACAAACAACGAAAAATGGCACTTTTTAAAATTTAAACACAAAATGAATAAGTACCGGTACACAGTAATGTGTTTCAATAATAAAGTGCAGTTGGAAAATACATTAAAATCAGCTATTAGCATTGTATACAGGTTGCGTTGCCTTCAGTTTACTCGCAAAAACAATATCGAAGCATTTTCGTTCTGTATTATTAAGAAACATTGTTACCGACGATAAAACATCTAAGGGCGTGTGACCAACCTATAATTCACTATGAAAATTCGTCAAACTATTAAAACAAAAACAAGCAAATTCGTTGAATTTATATCCCCCGCCAAATAAATGGTGTTAATGGATGGTTGCACATGCCTTAATATACAGTATAATCCTGAAAAATAAAAATTAAGTGTAGGGTTATTGTTGTTATGCATTGCAATTTTCCTCATTTATATCTATACACCCATGAAGTTCCATGTTGAAATCTTGTAGCGTATCTGAGGTAGAGCCCTGAAAAGTTGAATCGTACAAAAACAACAAAGGGCAATAACTCTTATTAAAAACTTTAGGGTTATGGGTCTTAAGCATGGCATTTCTCCTCATTAATATCAATACCCCCAATGAAGTTTCGTGTTGAAATATTGTTTGGTATTTGAGATATAGCCCCGAAAAGTTATATCACACAAAAGTTATACCGATATTCTGGGCGTGCATGTCACGTCTTCCGGTGAATTTAAGCACGTGAGCTGACTTACTGTCAAACGTTCGTCTTCTGGGATATTCACGTGACCAGACTCTGAAACAACAACAACAACAACATGGTACTAAACGTCTTAGTATGATATATGTACGATGTTCGCGCATGGAAGTGTTTATTGTTCAGTATTCGTTTACCAATTCAGCAATATATATTAAAATTATGTCCTCTTTCAAAATCAAGTAATTTCAGTATTCATTAATTGTGTGCGATAAATAACTGACAAGTTTTGTTTTAATCCAGACCATTATACAATAACTCGTGACCTCGACTGAAAAGCTAATACCAATGACTTAACAAGAGCACCGTCGAGCGGATGCCAAAAAAAATTGACCTTTGACCTTGAAGGATGACCTTGACCTTGACCTTTCAACACTCAAAATGTGCAGCTCCATGAGATACACGTGCATGCCAAATATCAAGTTGCTATCTTCAATAATGCAAAAGTTATGACCAATGTTAAAGTTTTCGGACGACGACGACTACGACGACGACTACGACGACGACGACGCGGCAGACGAGAGGGCTATGACAATACCTCGGGTTTTCTTCGAACACAGCCGAGCTAATAAATTAAGTCATCGTTTACACCATTGTCTCGAACAATAACTCGTGGTCACGAGCTTATACACCGTTTACACAACTAATCGCATGTATTACATATTTTTATTTTTTTTATTTGTAGGAACAACATACTTCCCTACTTGCTACGTCTAAATGAGTCGCGATACAGATTTAATTACTTTAACTATGAATTCGATCTTTCTAGTTTAATATCAGCTGAATGCAACAATGAAATGACAATCCTCTAGTAGTGGTAATGGTTATGTTAATCTCAATCCAAGATTTTCAAACAACAAATTTGATTATACTGCTTCTGAATTAAAAAAAAAACACGAAAATACATAGAATCTAAATAATACTACTGACATAATTATGTTTGTTGTTGTTCTCGTAAATCAGAACTCGGAAATGAATAAAAGACGATACAAAAATAGTGATGGTAGTCAGATAATTTGTATAACTTTGTATACTTGTACTTATGAAATAGATATGCACGCATCACTGAAGTTGATTGATCAATCAGCTCTACCCTTGTTGGATGAGTCGCCAACTTCCGGGAAGCAGTTACGCGCTAGGTCCAGAAGAATCTGCAGCAGGTCTTCCAACTGACGTCTCTCAAGTCGAGCCACGCCTACTCCGGTCACGTGGGACAGCGGAAGTCGCAGAGGCTACCGTACAAAAATACACGCAATAGTTTATTATGAATTAAATTATTGGAAAACCTAATATAATTGAATAAAGCTCCTGTATCATACGGTGTATGATATGCAAACTATCTCGTGAAACACAAACGAAGCGTCCTTAAGCAGGATATGCATGTATTCTAATAATAATGGTATTTGTGTATGTGGAATGTGGAGCACGTTTACCTGCTCGAGTTTTTCAATGATTAACATAACTCATACCTTCTCTAATAAGTTAATGATCAACATCACGTATACTTCCTCAATGGTGTAAATGATTAACATCATAATTATATATATATATACATGTATATACCTGATCCAGTGCGTCAATAATCAACATCATGTACGTGCCTAAGTAAGTCAATGTTCAACAGCACACATACCAGCTCAAGTGTTTAGATGATCAACATCACGTGTATCTTCTCTTATGTGTCAATTACCAATACTAATCATTCCTTCTCACGTGTGTCAATGATCAACTTCATTAATACCTTTTCTAATTTGTAAACGATTATTATCACCTACCTTCTCCAGCGTGTCGATGATTTGCTGAAGGGTTTGGGACTGCTCGGTCCGGGTACTGAAGGGCTTTTCGTGTGCTGGTATGGGATGCCCCGCAAGGTGCTCGAACATCCTAACCACCAGCCACGGGATATCACCTAGACAACGAACTCTGCTGTCCGTCTGTCCTTCCGCCGGTAAGTAACGTTGTAACGTTCGCGCTTTCTCCAATATGACTTAAAATGTGTTAAGAATTTATCTTTTTGTTATCATTTGATGCATTTTATTTGCTAATAATATGATAATGAAAACGAGCAAAGATAGTCATACTGGTTGCTCGTCTCAAAGAAAAACTCGAAGGTGGCGTCTCGTTTGTAAGGAACCTCAAAGTAAACATACACATGTACGTGTGTAAATGTTTGCCTGACCCTGGCGTGTCAAAGGTTAGACGGATCCATTTTAAATCGATACGTTAATGTTACCAGTTTCCTAGATCTAAGAAGGCTAAACACAATAATCAAATGCCTTCTAAGAGATAACAGACGAAGATATCAGAAACTACTTTTATGGCTGTGGATTTCGATGAAGGTTCAAATACGCCTAATTTGTGTCGTGTTCTGAGAAAACTGGACAAAATGCATGTTCGTAAAGTGTCGTCCCAGATTAGCCTGTGCAGTCCGCACAGTCTAATCAGGGACGACACTTTCCGCCTAAACTGAATTTCCGCTAAGAAGAGACTGCACAAGTAAATCAGTCTGACAATTTACGCACAAGCATTATGCCCAGTTTCTCAGAACACGACACATTTGCTTATGATATCGATATATACGTTTTGTTGGTTGTGGTCTGAAAAGTTTGGAAAGTTTTAGAAATACTACTCTCAGTCAAATACTGCATCATATTGACGTAGCGTTTCCATCATTTCAGCTGCAGTAAAGCAGTTTCGATTGTGGAACTCAAATAACTGATCGTGTTATACAATATGCGCTCGTAAAGTACGATACAACATGTTCAGTACGACACAAATGCTTATTTATATTTTAAATCCCTTGTGGCACTCGAACTAAAACTAATAAAAAAGTGTGTCTCTATTTATCAAATAGTTCAATAAGTACATAAACACGGCAGGGTCTGATATACCACTAATATACAATCTAATATAAACGTCATTACAACTGTAATACTATAAACACTATGTACACAAGTACCTTCACCCATTTAATAACCTCTCATTTACTTCGTTTGCAGTGATATTCAAAATATAACTAGAATACACATTCATCTTTGCAAAATATTTACACGTTACTTACCATCATCCACATCTATATCCATTTTAGATAGGTACTGTTCAATACGCTTTATACATTGACATGTGATCAGAATATTCACATCCCCACGATATACACGGGAAACTAGAGATTTAAAATCAGTTCTAGTCCGGTCCCATATTCGAATCATATTATAAGTTTTCAGTAAAAATCGCCCAAAGATTTGACTGGTTCCCAGCATTTAATAAAAATAATTGCAATCATAATGAAGCACGCGATGATGATCGATTTATCTCGCTATATGTATCGTTAAAATGTTTAAGAACTGTACTTCGCCATTTTATTTTATGTTCCTTCATCGCACATTTTCGATTGTCATGACATTTTACCTAACCATGAAGAATTCTCAGACATTCCAAGTTGCCAACCCTCAATATTTCCCCCATTTGTTTTCAAACTATTAATTGAGAAATTTTACTCATATAAACATAAATATTGATTCAGCAAGACGTGTTAAGGGTATATATTCATACACAAATATATATTTATACTATAAGCAAACAAGTGTTGTTTAAAACCTGGCCTAGATAAACATTATGAAAAAGTTTAATTAAAACCCAGACATAAATGTTGTTTTCTTCTGAAGTGGTAACAATGTTGTTTTTTTCACATTTGACCTGGTGACCTAGTTTTTTGACGCGCGTTTAAAACCTGGCATAGAAAATGTCAAGATAAACATTCTAACCAAAGTTATAAAAATTGAATCATACATATGGCCTCTAGCATGGAGACAAAATTATCTAAAATTTGACCTAGTGACCTATTTTTTATGTACGTGACCATGATTCAAGCACCTAGCACATCTGGCACAACATTGTCTTACTTTTCAGAGACCCTGTCCGGCAAAATGCCCAAACTCCTGACAATTGAATCAACGGATTGGTCCCATGTGTCATGGCTCCAAATTGCAGCAAAACCTTGTAGCTTTATTATTCGTAAAAATGATGGTTGTCGCTCAAGACAGGAGAAAGTAACTTTCAGTGCTAGATATTTTACATATAACGGAAAAGCTATGTTAAAAAGTCATGTGGCATGTATGCACGATTGTTCCACTATCCTCGTCATCATTCCATCTTCGATAGAGTTTGTGATAAGTGTTTGGACCTGCGGAATACTGTGAACCTTTAGCTGGATATATGCTTCAACTCAGCGACCACCTCTTTTTATGCACAAATGTGTTTACGGGTTTTAATTTGAGATTTTCTTACCTGTTTTTCTTCTAAAAGAAAAAACGACAGGCATCGAACGTTTTTCAGAATACATTTAAAAAAATGTATAGTTGATGTATTTAATCAAATACGCGTTAAAAAATTAACAAATATTCATACCCCACGAACACAACACATCATAACTAACTTAAACATTATTCATTTATTCAAATCGTTTTTTTTTAAGAAATGTTATTGGTGTAATTGTTTTCACCAATCTTGACACTGTTCGTTTCAGCATTTATAATCAGGTTTTCCGTTGTTGAGCACAAACTGTTACTATATATAATTGTGCAAAATTGTATGTTGTTATTACTTTAAGTTTTTTTTTTCAAGATCAACAGTCACCATCGGAAAAAGGCTCCTCTCACTTCCTTTTAACACAATAATCAACGCACTTGACATCATCATCATCATCATCATCATCATCATCATCATCATCATCATCATCATCATCATCATCATCATCATCATATTCATCATATTCATCATATTCATCATCATCATCATCATATTCATCATCATCATCATCATCATCATATTCATCATATTCATCATATTCATCATATTCATCATGATCATATGCATCACGATGTATATAATCGCCACCATCATATTCATCATCAACAACAGCGTCTTAAATACGCCAAGTACGATGAGGCAGCTTCATCGGCTAAAATTTTAAGACCAAAACATTTTAAAAATACTATGTAAGAATTACCATTATTGTTGTTTATATAATATACCAAGTCACTACCTATGATTACTGCATGTATGTTTGTATTTAGATCCGGAGGCCTTTCAGTACAAATAAGCCTATTGTCATTGTCAATAGTTTCAGTTGCCTTTAATTGTAGTTGGTCAATAACAAACATTATTGTCGCTGAAAAGCTTCATTTATGAGATTCCTAAATACCTTTCGCACCGGAACGACTTCGTCTATTGACCTCATCAGTTTCTAAAGAAGAGCCGCGGGCACCGTTGTAAGAACGTCGTTGGCTTCATAAGCGTGATTCATCTGCTCGCCATCAAGAAGAGGAACATCGGATGTATTGAAAGTATATGATCTCAACGTTTGTATGATAGGTCTACTCGCTACAGTAAGTATCGTGTTCTTGGTGTTCCCGTGGCATCTTTCTGCGTTCCCACCACAACCCACGGCGTAAATGGTGATACCGCCGCGTCACGAATCGCTGTTAAAACGCAGTATGTAACTTAATTAGTCGGGTTCGTTGGGATACAATTAAGTGAAATTATTCTCGGTTTGATAAATACGGTATTGTATTGGTTGTGTACATGTTATTTAANTTAATACAGCTGTTGCACAATTTCGTCATATGCATACATATAATACTCGAATACCTATGATTTATCTACACTCATTTTAAGTATTAGTTTATGGATGTTATGGTTTGAGTAATAAGTTTGTTTCTTGCTGATGTCCGGGCTGCGTGCGGGATGCTTTTGATGTTTGTTTGTTATGTTAATTTGCGCAATGGGATTGACCATGTGTTATTTATATGTTTTGCTAAATACTACTTAATGTTACCATATAGTAATAGCTGCTTATTTGTAGATTTCTCTAAAATTATAGGTTTCGGGAGGTGATGAAAGCACCTAGACACCGGTCTAGAGCCCAGGGTCCTCATACGTCCCCCTGCAATTAAAAGAAAAAAGAAAGAAAAATGAGCAGTAGAGTTGCGTATCCCGCTCGCGGTTTTACCTGAATCGTTCATTACTGCCTATTATTGTATGGGGTATACGTGAAGTCATGAACACTTCTCTTGATTGGTGGTGGTGGATAAATCTTGCAAATAATTGCAGCTTCTTTAAACAAAAATTATGCTTCACATTTGTACATGTTTACGATTTTATGCAACTTAGCGTGATGGATGGGCGTTGGTGGCGTCCTGTGTGCGCTTTTTGGCATCGGCGGGGATCAGGTTATTCAAACTTACTCTTGATTTTAGGTAAAGACTTGCCGTCCGATTTTGATGAATAAATGTGCACTATTCACATGCCGCAAATGTGCATGTTTAAGTATATATAACAACATACCTTACATAATTTGATTAGTATCGTTTTAGTTCTTTTAACATATGAACAAGGATGTTGCACCGTTTACGGGCGTCTCGAGACTCCTCAACTGAGCGTTGCAATTGAGGTCAATCTCCGTTGCACATAGAAGACAAACGGGCGTCAGAAGAATTGTTTTTTTTTGCATTTATATGTTCAAAGTCCTGTCAAATACAAACACCCACTCCTATTTATCTTTCTACTTGTTATACTCGTATTATTGGAATGCATTTTTGAAGTTTTGATAATCCTCCATCGACATAAAAAAGCTAATTTGTTTCTTCACGAAGTTGCAGCGTTAAAGGTATGTTAGAAATATCTAACGGTTCGAGTAAAAATGTAGCACATAGCGATGTCGCTTTGGTGACGCATTTCATTCAATTTATCTTTATTTTCAGTGACTTGGGACAAGAATGTAGTGTTGCAACGGCTTCTAGACGGAATAGCAAAGTAGTGCCCAAGAAGCTTTCACGGTCGCGGAAATAGAATTAGTGTTAAGTATGCTGTTGAAATTAATGGTTGTCCCACATGCAAGAACCAATGACGAAATGTCCATTATTGGTATTTTAAGAAATCCGAGCTACGAATTGACGGGAGACTTTAAGGACGCTGATGATAAATCAATTGTGGCCATTCGATGAAATGTATTCAGGTTGGAGGACTAAGTACTCATTATTTGCATTATTTATTTCTAACTTAGAGAAAACTATACCTTCTTATTAATTTCTTAGATAGTAATTGAGAACGCTGATTTGAAATAGAACTCTTTTTATTCATTAAAACGAGCTGTTCATTTCAAAACAATAGAACACAATATGTAAAAAGTTTCGGTTTCAAACTATAAAAATAATGTGTCAGTATTCTTTTCTGCGGTATACACAACACATCTTTAAACTAATACTGTTGTTTATCCTTGTAACACTAAAGATGCAACGAAAAAATAAAAAATGTAACACGAGAAAGCTTAGATGCAATACTAATTCAGTTTTAATGCTATGGATGACCTTTCGTTGGGTGATTGAATATGTTTTGGTTGTTACCTACTGACCGTAGATGGCATGTTCGAATATGAAAATGTATTTGTTAAGACAAAATATCAAATACAGAACAAAAAGAGAAAAGGGCAACCTGTGTATGGTGGTACTTTGTTAAACTTGTATGCATTCAAGCTTAAATAAAAATGAAAATGCTCTTTTGAAGTGATACATGTTGTCAAATGTAGACAATAACAACACTTTAATTACTTTAATAAAGCCTTTAGTCGCCAGGCTTTATAAAAAGGTAGTTGTCAATATAATTTATAAAAAAAAAGTGGTTCAATTATTGCTTTTAAAGTGTTTCATGTAGAAATATGTCCAGTGTCGAGCACTTTCCGTGGTCGTACGTAAAAACATGTGCTTTTACATATCTGTAAAAGCACATTGAAATGTAATTATGCAAGTCTTTAAATAGCGCAATGTGACTGAGCCATAGGCATCAAATAATGAATTTCTAAACTCTTATATGAAAACATATTCGTTGTTAGCTTTCATTCACACGATTCCATACTGAGCCTAGCGCTCACTGAAATGTAGTACAACATAAAATTAAAAAGGACCGTGATCCATAATTATTATTAGAAAATCAATGCGACTCCTTTACTATCCATTGGGCCAAAAACAATAGGTCCGTTACAGGTCTCCTTAGGAAAAAAAACAGGGTCGGTAGGTAGGGATTTTTATTTTTTTTTGTCTTCTTTCGGGTTCTTGAATTGAAGGCTCAAAGTGTCTTCTGTTTATTACCGAATACACACCGAAGTCAATCAACTGACCGAATCGACGAGACTCCGCCCCATGGCGAAGTAAATGCAACATCTATGAATCACACCCGTGTCACTATCAATCGATAATTTTAGTGGTTTATTGCAGTTTTATGGCTTTGTTAAAACACACTTTCTAGCTTAAAATAAAAAGTCCACATGTATTTCCTTTGCCCCCAAAGCGTGCGAAAACTACGAGGCAATGTACAGCGTCACGCCATACGCATGTTAAGCGTGCGTGTAAGGATTTTTCCCATTTAATTGCTTACCCGACGCTTACGATAGCAACAACTATTGCACATGTATTTTCCTGGTAAAAAGCGCGCGAAAATTAGCGTTGGTGTATACACTGTCAAGGGAAAACTTTGAAGCTTAGAGAATGCTGTATCTTTGACGTTACGCTCTTTTAGGTAGTTTANCAAACACATATGTTTTAAACTTTTTTTAAAGCACACGAAGGCATTGGACGTACTAAATTCTCAACAGAAGGCATGAAAATACGGAATGAAGGCCAGGAATATACACAATGAAAACCAGGAGTTTACCAGATGAAGGCCACGAACTTATCAAATGAAGAACACGAATTTACAAAAACGAATGCATATAATGTACATTTGAAGACAATGAGTCTAACAAATGAAGACCGTGAACTTACGTGAAGAAGTCTATCAACTTACGAAATAAAGGCCATGAACATTATTATTCAATACCATACACTTTCCAGGTCAAGGACATAAACATACCATGTTTATCAAAGGGCATGAACTTACCAAATAAATACCATGAATTTACAAAGTATAGGCCATGAACTATTCAAATACAGGCAATGAACTTACAAAAAGGCCATAAACTTACCGAATGAAGGATCAAAGACGTAACTGTCAACGCTCGTATCACTTCGTGGACTAATGCTGCTCGTCTCCTCGTTGCACGTGAAGGGATCGCTGTTGATGCTTCCACGTGACGAGATGGATGTAGAACGAGGCTGCCTGCGCTGGTGTTCCTTAGTTATCTGAACATCCTGAAAAATATTGTGTTAATACAATGTATAATTCATCATGTAATGTATTGATAGATGAACGAACAGATATATAAACATGAATTAATGAATGAATCAATCAATGAAAGTAAAATATCAGCTGAGTAAGCAATTTGCTCAGCATAACGCAATCCATTCATTCAATAACCATTATCAGTTATCAGTGAGTCAGTTAGTCAGTAAGTTTTTGTTTTGTTAATTTTTGTTAGATCATTATCCTTGCATTTCAAAGAAATTCAAGTTTGTTGATTCTATAGCAATTGCAGATCAGCATGTGATAAACAATTATATCTGCGTTTATATTTAAAACGAACTATATGATGTCATACTTAGAATTTAGATTACTTGTGCAGTTTGTGAGATTTTTTTTAACTAAGGCATCATTTCCGGTAACGTGTTGGTTATTGCAGTATTAACCGAACGATTGGATTTCCGATGTGTATGGATTTAAACCACGAGGTTATAGGCCGAGTAATTTAATAACAAGCATCGGAACGTCTGTATAACAGTATTACCATTTTAATATGTACTCCAGTCTTGCTCTGCAAAAACATACACAGATGCGTTTCCGTTACTTTAACACTTCAAACATGTTGAAATGACCTCGGTTATATTTATAAAAAAAGTGAATTTTTAAAGTGACATCATGTATATTGTTAAACAATGTGAAGCTTTTATGCTAATAAATGCAAAATACAATCAAAATTAATCAAACTTTAACATTGTTCTGAACTGTAATACATATCATGTATAACTAATGTCGTTTACTGCGCTGCATAATGCAACAATTATAGTTCAGTGAGTACAAGTGTACGTTTACGTTACTGAGCTCTTTATTGGAATTTTCGGGACTTCTTTCAAAACATTAGGCTTCTCCCATGGGTTGTTACCTAATAGCCCACACTTAGTTTCCTTCTTGGTCATTAGAAAACAAGTTTCGTATTGAGGTTAAATTATAATATACAAGATGGCCAAGATAGCCGTAGTTCGATCACCTGAGTAATATAGTCAATTTGTACCTTTTAACAGTTGTTAAGCTGATAAACATTATATTTACAGGTAGCCCTATTTAAAAACATAATTTTACACACAAGCGTAAGGACTCCCACACGAACGCATATACGAACGACGGACATCAGGGTGAGCTAACAATTGAACAAACTTGCAATAATACATCGTTCAACATTTAATACAAGATTGGAGTTAATCGTTAATAAATAAGAAACTGAGCTTTATGTGCGTGTTGCAATGCATTTAAACAGACATTATGAGTCGTTAAGACACATAGCTTTAAACGCGAACCACAAATACTGTCTCAATCTGATCCATTATTATTAAGAGTGTTAAAACATATTCTTCGAATACTGTCTGGTCGGGCGATAGAAATGTATGGCCATTACAACTTCCCATACTGACCTACATCAATTGATCATTGTTTGATTTAATGTCTGGTTTAAGTCTCATGTGACTCAGACAAGCCAATGGAATTGACGAGCATAACATGGCTAACCTATTGCTGCCGAAAGCTGTTATTCAAACATGTGCTGTTTAAGACATTGAGCTCTTCTGCACTGGACTTCTTATATTAATGTCCATATATACATCTTATATTGATATTCCGAAACTTTAAGAGGGGGTTGATAACCCGACTAAACCCATTGCTTTTGAATTTGAAAGCTAGAAGCTGATATTTAGCAGAAAACGTCATGCTTTATCGACCAATTTTAACGACCAATACATTTCGAACATAAAAAATAAATCATTCGCCGATCATTGAAGCACAAAATACCCAATGGCGAATACGTCAATACTTTCACCGCTCCTTCACACAAGCAAGATGCAAGATACGAGGTGCTGTGTCGGTTGTAGTACCAAAACGCAGTGTCTTTTCATCAACATTTCGTGCGAATGTAAGCACGCAGGTGTAAGATATATTCACATCAGAAATACAAAATGCACCACAATGCAGTATGGGCAATATCTTATTAGTATGACATAATAGAAAGCAACCTTTTTAGTACTTACGTACGTTGAATTGAAAGATTTTACGTGTTTCGTTCTTAATCATTTCCTCGTAGTCCCGCGACGGTACGAGGGTACCTGGTTACATGAAAGCTTTAACTTTGTGTGAGTTAGTAAATAAATACTCCATAATGAAATTTATTCTTGATAATTATTTAAGTCACCATTTCAATCGCCTTTGCCATTGAATTGATCATGTAAAAACGCAACCACATTTTTATAAAGTCCCTTGCGTAGAATTTTACTGCAGATACCAAACAATGTGTAGATAACAACTGTAATGGAACCACAACGTTTAATTTCGAAGGCCTGTATACTTGTAGTAGTATGTTATGGAACCACAACGTATAAACTCGAAGGCCTGTATACTTGTAGTCGTATGTTTTACATACTTGTCATGAACACTCTATTACCATGTCTTAAAACGCGACATGCACATTTTCATCGGAAACGAGTTGTTGTAAAGAAAACACTTTTTTTATATAGATTATTGGCATACCAACTACATTATCATGTCTTCAAACGCGACATGCACATTTTCACTGGAAAAGATTCGATGCAATTAACAAACGGAACAACGTTAAAGCCCTGCGGTCGATGTGAAGATGTAGTAATTATCTCATGGGCTGACTACCAGTTGATCAATTTGAATGTAAATGAATGACCAACTGGATTGATTACTCGATACGTGCATGCCGTATATTTTTAAGATGGCTACTGGGCCGGAAATAGATGCCGATAACTTCCGGTGGATATCTAGTCGAGATACGAGGTTATAATTATTTGTAATAAAGCCTTGTTATTAAACGGTCCACCATGTAGCATATACACACAAATGTGGTCTCACCATTGGTCCTTGAAGTTCCTTTAGGTTCAATAAATAAGCATGATGGTTTATTTTTTTTGTTTAAGGTGAATGTCTTCAAAGGATTTTAGTTACATGTTATATTTATGCTAAAAAATACATTTAAAGCAAGTTTCCAACTTGAAATTCAATGCTTAAATGGAAAATAAAACATAGTTTTAATTATAGTTTATAACTATGACGTATCGTAGCATTGTCACTAATTATAATAACTACGTACGGCGATTTCACAACGTTCGAGTCCGTATAAGTCAAATTACGCATACGTCAACGTTTTCTTTTGCCTTTTTATCTAAGTCAAGATAACCAGAGTCCGATGTATGTGCAAATAAAACTTTTTGGCGTTTATTTGGCGAATAATGCATCACGCTTTCATTCATATTTATGGTAAATGTTGGTCGACACTTTTGGATTTTTCCCAAATATATACACCAACAATGAACATTTTAGACAAAATGTACAGGTTTGATACATTTTTAATATTTAAGGTTCAAAACTGGATTTTGAGAAATGATCTGAAGTCTTGTAAAATATTAATTTATTTATATGCAACACACCGACATTAATGTGCAACGTCATATACATTCGATATTTTAATATTCGATAATTAGTATTGATGTGATAAGATTGTAGTGTCATTCCTCAAACAAACATACTGTTAAGTGTAAATAAAATAATGTAACTATTAATATATTTTTTAATGGTTTGACCAGAACCTAGACTGCTATGCTATAGACAGCTTATTGACGATAGAAAGACGGACAAAGAAATCACCTATCCCAATATGTCAGGCTGTAATGTTTGCGATAAGTTCTACATCAATGCTTACGGAGGAGCCATTAGCAAAGCATTGATAGAGACATGCCACAAGAATACACCCACTTAATTAGACATTCGATATAAAGTAAAGTAGTATTAAATCTGTTGCAATCTTATCTAATTAGTTTTAGGTGCAATGTCAACCTGTAAATACGCTCTTTTTATCACTAGATTCAATATCTCAGCTTTTCAAGGTCAAATACTTGTATGCACATGCAACACTGATTTCCTAAATAGTAGAATAGCAATGAATCTAACACTCGGCGTCGATGCAACATATAGACGTAAACATCCCATCAGTCAGTATGACAGCCCTTAAGAACCTTGCATATACATTCATATCGTGATAGGACTGGGTGTCATTTTAATGTGCATTTTGGAAAATGTCAATCTATTGAAAACGTAACAATGGTTAACTTAAATGCACTTCTTATGGATTTCAAATGCCATGGACAACTTTTCGTTGGGTGATTGAATATGTTATGTTGGTTACATTGTTATCATAGCTATCATGTTCGAATAGGTATTTTTTTTAGACACAATAGCACTTATACAATACAAGTTTGTCCAAAATATATCACACTTCTTGTGGTTGTTTGTTTAANTATTGATGTTTAGTATTTGCGCTATCATGTTGGTAGGTAATTTCATCAACCATGTTTTGTTTGAAATATCATGAATAGCAATATGATTGCTGATTGTTCCATCTAGACTCTTATATTTAACCATATCGTTTGTGCATTATGGACTCATTCAATCATAGTTTATTTACCAAGTCTGTGCGAATTCCGCAATAGAACATTATCTTATATAAAAAAGCAATTATAGGTGTATCTACAACAAAGTCGCGTGTACTTGGCAGTATTGTTGGTTGTTTGTTATTAGCTCTTAACTGCTTTCCTTCTATTAAATGAACGACAAGGTCAGACGTTCGAAAGTCGTTCTTGAGTCGTACATGCAGACATTCAAAGCTACGATCCAAGGATGACTTTTGTAGCACAGCGTCTTTCCTAGGGTACAGATCTGGTCTTATAGCACCTGAAAAGTCGGAGTCATCGTAACCATAGGCTGAATTAAGAGAGCGCATTAGCAGGGTAGGCCCCTTGTAAAATTGTAAAAAAAATAAACTTTAAATAACAATACAGCTTTTTCAAACATAATTAGGTACATATATTCTATTTTAAGTGACTTGTACCAAAACAATGGTTGTGAATAACAATCTTTGGTATATTCGTTAAATTGTTCTTTTTTGTTAAATAGTGCTTTTTCGCAATTATACTCCAATCAAAAGCAATATTCTTTACAAAAACTTAAGTACTAAACACTGTCACCAATGTAGTTCAAACATATTGGTAACATTATATACCGTCTGTTACATACATTTCGATCAAACGTTTGATGTTACTAATGGTGTTCTTTTTATATGACTAAAGTTGCAAGGAAATCAATTTTATCAGGTTTAGCACACCCATTGTTACCTCTTGCGTACACATTAAAAAGTCATTTGCGGATCTGAATAACGATGTTTCATATACATATGATACATGTACACAATATCATTGTACTGCACCCATATGTTAAGGTACGTGCGTTTGATTTGACACCTATCGAGGACAGATCAACAGACGATCGAGTATTTTATCAAACACATATGTTTTAAACTTTTTTTAAAGCACACGAAGGCATTGGACGTACTAAATTCTCAACAGAAGGCATGAACATACGAAATGAAGGCCAGGAATATACACAATGAAAACCAGGAGTCTACCAGATGAGTCTAACTGCTCGAATATGTTGAACACAAAAACAACACGACATAAATATAATTTTATTCCATAAATCACAAACAAAAATAATTTGGTTTTGTACAATTGTGGTAATGACAAAGATATTGTTTTATTCTTAATTATACAAAACTAAATGACATTTTGTATAAACATTTTAGATTATATTATATATTATAAACATATTTATACATACACAAGAATCAACAAAGCCGTCATTCTAATAGACAAAGCTGTATTGGTTGAATTACACGTACCTGTACCTGTAATGCGTGATGCATTTTCAAACAATTTAACTGTTAATATTGGAACCTTCATGTCCTTATTTTATTATTATCTGGTAATATGTTTCCTGAACAAGTGTAGTAATCAGTAAGGTCATTTTATAAGTTTATGTAAAGAAACTCCATTTATTAAATAAAAAATATGGTGTGTTAATTTGATAAAACAAGTACGTGTATGTAATTCTCATTATTTTTGCTGTATCGTTCGTATTTGTTTCGTAATGCCTACAAATGGATTGGGCAACGCGCCTTTAATAAATGACATCGTTAATATTACTGTTTTATTGTGTTGTGTACAAAAATACTCCTCACATTTAAATATAAGACAATTGAAATACATCACGATTATCCGAACGTCATTATTTGCATGTGTTTCTTATTGTTGACATGCTATCATATTATAACAAAAGATACTTTAAAATGCTTTTCGTTTACGTACAGGTTAATCGGTACGATAAACTTAATGTTATAGTAGTTTGTATACTGCGATGATTTAAAAAAATAAATACAATGGCTTCATTAGTACTTCATATTTAAGAAGCATATCAATTAACACTGCGTTTTAATGAAATTAACATATTTACAACCCATTGATAAACACTTAAACCAAATGAACTAAACACAACCCAGTCTGACATATTATTAAATAATACAACCCAACAGTCTTTGCGGGATTTTTTTTGTTATTTTCTACGTTAATAATTACATCTTTAAAAATGAAATACCATCTAATGATGTTACTCTATACATAAACTGGCAGTATTTAGTGCAGCTGTAATGAAAATACATTTTTTTGTACACGTAATTACACTTTATTAGAAGCTTTCGTAGGCACTATTATCAGTTTCAGATACGGCAACAGCTAAATATCTGATAATTAGCAACACAAGACAATAGCACAAAAATGACTTACAACAATTTGGCAGATAAGAAAACCGGATTATAGCTAATTAAATACTGCTATACAATTAGAAATAGTTTTATTTAGTTAACAATATCTTAGTTGAGTGACATCCAAAAGGATTTTATGCAACTTACGCTTCCTTCATCAATTAAGCAATGTTTCAACCAGTGAAATCAAGGACAGGCTATGAAAGGCTAGGGGAGGCTCATGATATAGCATAATAAACAAAGTAAATTCTTGTGATTATTGTTGTCATCACCATAGTATTTGTTGTATAATTACAATTGTAATACTGTCCACATTAAAAATATGGATGTGATACTTACAATTAAATGACCACATAGACATGTACTTCAAATTTGATATACACAATACACAATTGAAGAGAGCAGATTAAATTATTACATAAGGTGCGGTTTATCTTGACTTATCATTAGTTAGGGAGTGTAATACAATCATAATATACACGCCTGTTGCATCGCCAACGTAAATTATTGTTTTCGACGAAATAAATAATTAAACTAGTCCACAGGAAATGGTTCTTCACAAACACTGACAAAAGGGCATGTATTGTAGAAATGTACATGGTTGAAGTTTAAATGCAAGTAAGATATTCAAAAGACGTTTTTAATTCGAAACTCCCCATGCACATTTCGTTTGGTATATAAGAACGGCGACTGCTAATAGTTTTCACTTGTCCAAACGTCATTTTCAAGGCCAACATCAGAACAAAGTGAATACTTGTTATTCGATTAAAAACACAATACTGAATGAACAGTTTATCAGTGTAATGGATGCCACATCGCTATCGACTTCCGCTGGTTTTGCATCATCTCGCTCCAATGCTTTCCCTCGTTTCCGGCACGCGTCTGACCAATCATTGCACAGCCCACAAACTCGCCGTGACCAATCAAATCATTGGCCATCACGTGACATTCTAGTGTGACCTTAGGCAAGAGTTCAGCTGGAATATTGAACGAGAGAGCCTCGTTCCAGACCGGATTATGCGTCCCCTTTTTAACACTTGTTTTCTTACGTTTCACCTTCTTACCCTCTACCACTAACTTTATACGCATGTACGGATCTGAAAAAGATGTTAACAACATATTAAATATTTTTTAATACATTTGAAACAACAAAAACATGACAAAACAGAAGCATACTTCCCAGGAAAATACTCTTTAGTTAAAAAACCCATCGGCGGGACGTTGTATGTAAAAGATAAGTCCATGTAAACATGTACACGATCAGTCAATAATAATTACTGTTACGAACAAAAACAAATATGCACTTGATACCGATACATCTCTTCAATTGTCGCCATTTGAAAGACCGACGGACATTGCGTATTATGTATATATAATTATCAGGTAAATTATTTTCAAACACTGACGCACACAACTGCAGCAAAGCTATGATACAGGCGGACAATGCGGAAAAACTGTAATCCCCTTTTTTTGAGAGAATAAACAAGAAGACAATCATAAAATACAATCTCCTACCTGACGACGGTGTGGTGGTGGGTATGCGGAGGTCCTTTTCCTTCATGACTACCACGGTGAGTCGTTCTGCTGTTGGCAGATAGCTCAAGAAAAGCAATACTTCGCCCAGCTCGGCAGATTCCTGAGAAGCAACGTTAGGATTAATTAATTTAAACTTATAATCATATATATGGGCGTAAATAAACAATACATTATAAGTTAAACATATCCATCCAGCTGCAGAAGTATTTTGATGATAGGCAGAAATGATAATTTTGTTTGTACGTTTTTTACAAATTCAAACATTTTTTTTGCAAATGTTAAGTAGCGACAACTCTAAAAACGGAATACAATTTGATTTAAGAAATTATTATCAAATGTCAAAGATTTGGCCTTCTCCTATTTAGCAGCATCATATACATTTTCTGATTATAAAATATCAATACATATGCTATATTAGCATAAACGAATGCAATAGCTGTTACCGAAACGGCATAGATACAACAGCCTATGCGTACTTGCAATGAACTACTAAAGTGCAAATTACACCATGGTGCGGATATAAAATACATTATTATATAACTTGCCTTATCTGCAAGCCTTTGTAAAGAAAGGCAAATTTGAATCTTCTCATCATTCGACGGCAATATTTACCTAACCATTAAATTCGTTTTAAAGGGTAATATGTCTAAAAATATTCGCCTGGCAAAGCATTAATACATCTCATCTGAAATAAAACAAGTAGTGATCCCTTAACATGGGAATGGATCTAGTTTTCATTCTGTATAATATAGCGGTATATTTTTGGGGAAAGATGTAGTTTGTTGCCACTAAGAGCGCCAAAATCGGAAAGGTATTTTTTTTATGGAAACCGTATTAAAAAAACACGTGTTATGTGCCAATTCAATAAAGATACGAAACGACATCCTTTATTGATATGTAAACATATAATTTACTGATATAATTTAGTGAAGCAAAAATGATCGAAAACTCGACTTGGGAAAAAACGTTATAGTCGGGTTAACGGTAACAATCATTTTATGCCTTGTTAAATTTATTGAGACTTTACCTACCTGGTGTTGTTTCTGTACATCACACCACATCTCCACACTGTTGCTGGTTTCCACCTTCGGCAGATCTATCCTCAGCTCACCCATCAATTTGTGGCGAAAGAATTTGTCGTAGTCGTAGACCATGAACACCAACGAGGACTCCTTTATGTCATCGTACGTGGCGGGAAATTTGAAATATTCGTTATAAAACGGATTGGCTTTCTTGCGCTTCACCGAAGATTGCCGAACGCGCTCGTCTACGGTCGGTTCAAGGCTGACCTTAATGTAGGGGTCACCGGAGCCAACATCTGGTTCCAAACGCTCTGATGGAGGAAGATCTAGTGCTGTTAAGAACAATGTAAAACTGTTGAATGTAAGCGAAAAGCGTACTGTTGAAGGATACTTATAATAACTATTCTCATTATAAGTTTGAGTGTCAAAACACATGTATATGCTAATTAGTTAATTATTGCTTGTGTTCAAAATACAACTTAGCAATCTTCAGAAGAATTATATTTGTTAAGCTTTGCCGATATAACATGAAACTCGCACATAACTGTTTACAATGCCATGAAGAAATGAAGATGCATTTTAAGACGAAACAACTTCTTTTTTAAGATCTGCTAGAGTTTTTGCCTGAATGTATCGTATAACAAGTTTATGCTAACGTTGTGGTTTTTCCTACAGCCATCATATATTTTTAGGTGTGTGCAAAGCTAATCGTGTTCGTAAGAATTCGTCCTATGATTAGATTACTCAACGGCGGTGTATGTTGTAATAATGATATTAATAATAAGCACATTGAAAAATTGAACACAAAGTTCATGTAAAACTCATTATTAATGTTACAACCTTGTTTTTTCGTTAAATTCAATAACTAAAAAACAACGATGGCGGATAAATGAATTGCAGGGCATTAGAGTATAACACATTTTGATCTATTGAACTGTAAAGGGAAGAAAAGCAACACAGTCTCCTATTCGTTATTCATTACTGGAGTTCCATATACATCTTATTTGTGTTGTCAAAACTTCATGACGAGACTTATAAACATTTATGCGCTCAACATTTTATGGTCTGTTAGTATTTTTCTGCTTGTAATACTAATATTACTTCATGACAGTTTGACCGTTTGAACAATCCTAAATCGAACTTAAAACTTTTCGTTTTCATCACGAAGTTTCAACCTTAACGTTATGTGAGAACTATTGATCGGTTCGAGTAAAAAAGAAGCAGTTAATTCAATTTATCTTTATTACATGGACAAGACATGTAGAGTAGCAAAGAGTCCTTGTAATCCAGACGGAATATCAAAGTAGTGCCCAAGAAGCTTACACGGTCGCGGAGATAAAATCCGTAAACAATCTGCTGTTGAAATTAATGGTTGTGTCACATGCAACTAAGATCCAATGAAACCATGTCCATTATTGGTATTTTGAGAAATCCGAGCTACGAGTTGAGGGGAGACTTTAACGACGCTGATGATAAATCAATTGTGGCCATTCGATGAAATGTAAATCGGTTTAACGACTGCGACGTTTCATTTGCATTATCTATTTCTTACTTAGAATGAGCTGGATGCTGTTAAGTTTACACATACTTATTTTTGTTAGATGGTAATAGGCAAAACCTTTAGTATGCGTATAGAGACTAGTTTGATCCCCTTTCCTGAAAGAAAACAGCGCGTGGTGGCGTTTGAAAGATCTTGAAAACTCTGACCAATTTGAGATATAAAACGTCTTATTCATCAAAACGAGCTGCTCATTACAAAAAATGGAACACAATTTCAAACATGTCTTGGTTTCAAATTATACATATAGTGTGTCAGTAGTCTTTTCAGATGACGACACAACACATATTTGAAATAGAAATATTAATCATTTTAGTAATGTGGTAGATACAACAAGAGAAACAAAGATGAACAATGGTTAATTTAAATGCACTTCTTATGGATTTCAAATGCCATGGACAACTTTTCGTTGGGTGATTGGGTATGTTATGTTGGTTACATTGTTATCATAGCTATCATGTTCGAATATGTATTTTTTTTAGACACAATAGCACATATACAATACAAGTTTGACCAAAATGTATCACACTTCTTGTGGTTGTTTGTTTAACGTATATAATATACAAGCAAAAATAGAAATGAAGATTCTTGTATGAATTAATACATGTTTTTAAATTAGACCATTACAAAACTTAAAAAACTTCATTAAAGCCATGTGCTCGTCAGGGTTTATTAACAGGTAGTTGTCAATATAACAACAGAAACAGAAGTTGAATATTTTCTTTTGAACTGTTTAATGTATATTAAATTGTCCAATGTCACGCCCTTTTTAGTGTGTGTGATCTTAAATCCAGTGATTTTATCTTTGCTGTGGAACTGTTTCGTGTAGAAATATGCCCAGTGTCGAGCCCTTTTAAGTGTAAAAGTATGTGCTGTGTTTTGCATATCTTTAAAAGTATAAGGTCAATGTAATTATCCAAGTCTTTCAACACCTTTGAATAACATACTGTGACTGAGCCATAGGCATCCAATAATGAATTTCTCAACTCCAATATAAAACATATTTTTTGTTAGCTATCTTTCACACAAATCGATACTGAACTTAGCGCACGCTAAAATTCAAAACAACTTTACATTTAATAAGGAGCATGATTAATAATAATTAATTGAAAATCTATAAGCTTTGATTTATGAATAAACACATTTATTATCGCATTCCCAATGGCTTTTTTATATTCAAAAGGAAAAAAAAAAGAAAATCAATGCAAGTGTTAGCTATTCATTGGATATTTATATAGGCAATGTTTACGAGGATGGACAATTGGTCACAATCACACACTGTTGCGGACAAGTTTTTCACATAAAATAACAGTTAAATATGTAGGTGTTAGAATAACGCAAACTTTCACACACACAC
>VMBQ01000221.1:276669-415516 GCA_007657795.1 Dreissena rostriformis | reverse complement strand
AATATACACATTACCAAACATCAAACAAAAATTTATAGAGGTAAAAAGACTCGTTTTCTAATATTAACTACAGATGTAGCACGATAGCTTTTTAATTTAATTGACATTATAAAAGCTTTCAATATTTACAAACCATTGCGTGTTCCGTTACATTTCGTTTTGATAACTAAACATGTTTTTTTTCTTCATATTTTTGTCGACATCTAAATTGAAAAGGACATTTATCTTAATCTCGGCAATGGATTCAGTGTAAATTAATCAAATTGACCTCCTGTGATATAGGCTTACGTCTGCTCTTACACTCTGGTTTATTTCAAAAGAAGCCGTCGCTCGTGACATTCTGCAAGAAGTCTTAGCGCCAGATAAATGCACTCTCAGCGCCTACAAGGCTTCTTAAAGTAGACAAATATCTGAAGACCTTTGCAGGAACACCACACTTGTCATTTAACCGTTTTCGGATACTTTTTGTTTGGCTTTTAAGGCATATTTTGGCATAAGCAAGTCGTCTTAAATTGACAAAGTCTAGTGAGGGCTGTTTATCATTAGAACTGTCGAACGGATGCACTCAAATGAGTAAGGCCTTATTTTAAATTGACGATTCTTATTGGTCATGCCGGATCACGGTTCATGCACTGTTATACGCATGTTCTGATAATATATTTTCAAGCATTGTCATAAGCTTTAATTACTGTTTGTTAGACACAGTTTATGACAGCAGGCTTTTGCATCGCGTACTGTTTATAAATCAACCAACTGGTTAAAAGACGTTTGATACACCAAAGTTTTAGATAGATGATTTTAAGAAAACCATTAATAATACTTTGTAAGCGTTTGATAAACTGATGCTTTTTAACATAATCTCTTTTGCACATCAGCTTAAGCAATGTTTTTATTTCTTAACAAAAATCAAAGGTAAAATCGTGTCATAGACCCGTGCACATTTACTATACTTTTTTCAATTGATCGACATTCATGTACATGATCAAACCGTGCTTTTTACGATTTCTTTCATGAACACCAATTTTTATGTTTCTCTTGAAAACCATAGATTTTGAAAAACCGCTCCTTTTGAACACTTTATGTATAGAAACCTCTTTATCGATATGTTTCTTTATATCTAATAAATCGTATAANTACTCCGCATGATACTGTGATTAACTGTAATTGTGATGATGCTAATCACCAGGACAATGTCCCCACACGAGGACATTATCAATAGTCATCATTCGTGATATAATTGCATTTAGAAATAAGTGGCAAGTCGTTTGAGGTCAATGTCTAGTCTCTAATGTCGATGAACTGTATACATTGAGGTGTTACAATTACTGGTTTGTACTTAAATGTATGGCAATACATTATTGATTACTTTAAAGTATTATTAAGATACATATCATTTAAAGCATAAACAATACCTGATATAAATTAAAATGATAAAACTATAACTAATTTTTCGTGTATAGCAAATACAATAAGTGTTTTGGTAACATGATAAAAGGATACACATTACTTTAATATAGAATGATATTGTACAGTATTGTATAAATACTGAGGTAAAAAACAGCGGATCACATAACAACCCGTCTAATGTAACTTTCCAATTTTCTTAATTCAAAGCAACGGTGACTGTAAGAATAAAATCTTGCAGACGATCCTTGATTTGACTTTTCTTAGTACAACACGGGGAAGAATTATGCGTTAGTGCTGATCACAGTCTGTCTTGGACTGTAACCGTTTGTAAGACCCTTAACACATATGTACAATTTTATTTTTATGTACTGTAGTAGATGCAGAGATATGGACTTGCTGGACGGCAATGTAAAGCGGAATTCTCTAAGAAATTTCAGAGTTATGTCACGTGGTCAGTCCCCTCACACACGGACCCTGATTATAACTGCAATATAAACAGTGATTAGGAGTTCGTGCACACAAACCTAAACCAAAATATGACGCAGACGTTGAAAAATGGGTAAGAAGTATAAACACTTAAAAAAGACAAATGATTAGTGACCATATAAACCTAAATATCAAACTTCATAAATTTAAACTACGTAAATAAACAAGAGGGCCATCAGGCCCTAAGGCGCTCACCTGAGACCCGAAGGAACTAAACTATTCTGAGAAGGTGGAGTTCAAAATAATAAAAGTACTTTATGAAACTATAAATATTATCATAACGTTCACAAGAGGGTATTTGCTCGCCCCTGGACACCATGTTCTTAAAAGCACCGGAACCATTTTTAAAACTAACTCACGATATCATAAGAACTTATTTTCTCAGCATGTTTTATTAAGATTGAACTAAAATGTGACTTATAGAGAGTTCACAATGTTTCACTATAGCCATTAAAAGAAAACTGCCACCCACCTGAGGGCCTTGTTTGTTAACAAACCAGAACTATTTTCAGACTCACCTTGCAATGATATTTTCAATTAAAACAATTATTAACCCTGTTTAAAACACAAATCACACCAAAACTACCGACCTCATCAATAAACTGTGTGCCATAAAAATGTGTTTTCCACTCTTCTCAGTCTGAAGGTATTTGATGTGAGTTCCCAGCTGGGGCCTATTTCTACATGCAGGCACAGTCAAAAGAGTATTAATAAGTTGCTGGAAGCAGGTGGCTGAATGGGTTAAATTGGAGAGATAGAGTGGATTCCTGACATACCATGAATTCATGATTGGAGGTCAAACACAATTCAAGTTATAAACAGTTGTTTCTCCCCTTAGTAATTTTCTGGGAAATAAATATTACTGAGAATATTTAATAAAGGGTATTCAGAAGGCATTGTTGCAGTTCATCCCCAACTAATCATCATCATCATAATCCTCTTCAGAAAGGAAAAGGAACTAGAGTGTTCACAAGGTTTCTCTATAGTCATATAAGGAAAACTGCCCCCCCCATGCGGCTATGTTTTTTGACCGATCGGGACTATTTTCGAACTAGTCTGAGATATAAATAAAAGCAATGTTTTCACCAAGTTTCAGAATGATTGGATTGGGAAAAAAATGTGACTTCAAGAGTGTTCACAAGCTTTTTTTACTATATAAATATAAGAAAAATGCCCCCCCCCCAGCAGCCATGTTATTCAACTGACCGGAACCATTTTCGAACTCAACTCTNCGTATGTTATGGAACCACAACGTATAAACTCGAAGGCCTGTATACTTGTAGTCGTATGTTATGGAACCACAACGTATAAACTCGAAGGCCTGTATACTTGTAGTCGTATGTTATGGAACCACAACGTATAAACTCGAAGGCCTGTATACTTGTAGTCGTATGTTATGGAACCACAACGTATAAACTCGAAGGCCTGTATACTTGTAGTCGTATGTTATGGAACCACAACGTATAAACTCGAAGGCCTGTATACTTGTAGTCGTATGTTATGGAACCACAACGTATAAACTCGAAGGCCTGTATACTTGTAGTCGTATGTTATGGAACCACAACGTATAAACTCGAAGGCCTGTATACTTGTAGTCGTATGTTATGGAACCACAACGTATAAACTCGAAGGCCTGTATACTTGTAGTCGTATGTTATGGAACCACAACGTATAAACTCGAAGGCCTGTATACTTGTAGTCGTATGTTATGGAACCACAACGTATAAACTCGAAGGCCTGTATACTTGTAGTCGTATGTTATGGAACCACAACGTATAAACTCGAAGGCCTGTATACTTGTAGTCGTATGTTATGGAACCACAACGTATAAACTCGAAGGCCTGTATACTTGTAGTCGTATGTTATGGAACCACAACGTATAAACTCGAAGGCCTGTATACTTGTAGTCGTATGTTATGGAACCACAACGTATAAACTCGAAGGCCTGTATACTTGTAGTCGTATGTTATGGAACCACAACGTATAAACTCGAAGGCCTGTATACTTGTAGTCGTATGTTATGGAACCACAACGTATAAACTCGAAGGCCTGTATACTTGTAGTCGTATGTTATGGAACCACAACGTATAAACTCGAAGGCCTGTATACTTGTAGTCGTATGTTATGGAACCACAACGTATAAACTCGAAGGCCTGTATACTTGTAGTCGTATGTTATGGAACCACAACGTATAAACTCGAAGGCCTGTATACTTGTAGTAGTATGTTATGGAACCACAACGTATAAACTCGAAGGCCTGTATACTTGTAGTCGTATGTTATGGAACCACAACGTATAAACTCGAAGGCCTGTATACTTGTAGTCGTATGTTATGGAACCACAACGTATAAACTCGAAGGCCTGTATACTTGTAGTCGTATGTTATGGAACCACAACGTATAAACTCGAAGGCCTGTATACTTGTAGTCGTATGTTATGGAACCACAACGTATAAACTCGAAGGCCTGTATACTTGTAGTCGTATGTTATGGAACCACAACGTATAAACTCGAAGGCCTGTATACTTGTAGTCGTATGTTTTACATACTTGTCATGAACACTCTATTACCATGTCTTAAAACGCGACATGCACATTTTCATCGGAAACGAGTTGTTGTAAAGAAAACACTTTTTTTATATAGATTATTGGCATACCAACTACATTATCATGTCTTCAAACGCGACATGCACATTTTCACTGGAAAAGATTCGATGCAATTAACAAACGGAACAACGTTAAAGCCCTGCGGTCGATGTGAAGATGTAGTAATTATCTCATGGGCTGACTACCAGTTGATCAATTTGAATGTAAATGAATGACCAACTGGATTGATTACTCGATACGTGCATGCCGTATATTTTTAAGATGGCTACTGGGCCGGAAATAGATGCCGATAACTTCCGGTGGATATCTAGTCGAGATACGAGGTTATAATTATTTGTAATAAAGCCTTGTTATTAAACGGTCCACCATGTAGCATATACACACAAATGTGGTCTCACCATTGGTCCTTGAAGTTCCTTTAGGTTCAATAAATAAGCATGATGGTTTATTTTTTTTGTTTAAGGTGAATGTCTTCAAAGGATTTTAGTTACATGTTATATTTATGCTAAAAAATACATTTAAAGCAAGTTTCCAACTTGAAATTCAATGCTTAAATGGAAAATAAAACATAGTTTTAATTATAGTTTATAACTATGACGTATCGTAGCATTGTCACTAATTATAATAACTACGTACGGCGATTTCACAACGTTCGAGTCCGTATAAGTCAAATTACGCATACGTCAACGTTTTCTTTTGCCTTTTTATCTAAGTCAAGATAACCAGAGTCCGATGTATGTGCAAATAAAACTTTTTGGCGTTTATTTGGCGAATAATGCATCACGCTTTCATTCATATTTATGGTAAATGTTGGTCGACACTTTTGGATTTTTCCCAAATATATACACCAACAATGAACATTTTAGACAAAATGTACAGGTTTGATACATTTTTAATATTTAAGGTTCAAAACTGGATTTTGAGAAATGATCTGAAGTCTTGTAAAATATTAATTTATTTATATGCAACACACCGACATTAATGTGCAACGTCATATACATTCGATATTTTAATATTCGATAATTAGTATTGATGTGATAAGATTGTAGTGTCATTCCTCAAACAAACATACTGTTAAGTGTAAATAAAATAATGTAACTATTAATATATTTTTTAATGGTTTGACCAGAACCTAGACTGCTATGCTATAGACAGCTTATTGACGATAGAAAGACGGACAAAGAAATCACCTATCCCAATATGTCAGGCTGTAATGTTTGCGATAAGTTCTACATCAATGCTTACGGAGGAGCCATTAGCAAAGCATTGATAGAGACATGCCACAAGAATACACCCACTTAATTAGACATTCGATATAAAGTAAAGTAGTATTAAATCTGTTGCAATCTTATCTAATTAGTTTTAGGTGCAATGTCAACCTGTAAATACGCTCTTTTTATCACTAGATTCAATATCTCAGCTTTTCAAGGTCAAATACTTGTATGCACATGCAACACTGATTTCCTAAATAGTAGAATAGCAATGAATCTAACACTCGGCGTCGATGCAACATATAGACGTAAACATCCCATCAGTCAGTATGACAGCCCTTAAGAACCTTGCATATACATTCATATCGTGATAGGACTGGGTGTCATTTTAATGTGCATTTTGGAAAATGTCAATCTATTGAAAACGTAACAATGGTTAACTTAAATGCACTTCTTATGGATTTCAAATGCCATGGACAACTTTTCGTTGGGTGATTGAATATGTTATGTTGGTTACATTGTTATCATAGCTATCATGTTCGAATAGGTATTTTTTTTAGACACAATAGCACTTATACAATACAAGTTTGTCCAAAATATATCACACTTCTTGTGGTTGTTTGTTTAACATATATAATATACAAGCAAAAAACAGAAATGAAGATGCTTGTGTAAAGTAATAGACCATTACAAAACTTAAAAAAACTTCATTAAAGCCATGTGCTCGTCAGGGTTTATAAACAGATAGTTGTCAATATAACAACAAAAACAGAAGTTGAATCTTTTCTTTTGAACTGTTTAATGTATATAAAATTGTCCAATGTCACGCCTTTTTTAGTGTGTGTGATCTTAAATCCAGTGATTTTATCTTTGCTGTAAAACTGTTTCGTGTAGAAATATGCCCAGTGTCGAGCCCTTTTAATTGTAAAAGTATGTGCTGTGTTTTGCATATCTTTAACAGTATAGGGTCAATGTAATTATCCAAGTCCTTCAACACCTTTGAATAACATACTGTGACTGAGCCATAGGCATCCACTAATGAATTTCTCAACTCCAATATAAAACATATTTTTTGTTAGCTATCTTTCACACAAATCGATACTGAACTTAGCGCACGCTAAAATTCAAAACAACTTTACATTTAATAAGGAGCATGATTAATAATAATTAATTGAAAATCTATAAGCTTTGATTTATAAATAAACACATTTCTTATCGCATTCCCTAATGGCTTTTTAATATTCAAAAGGAAAAAAAAAGAAAATCAATGCAATTGTTAGCTATTCATTGGATATGTATATAGGCAATGTTTACGAGGATTGACAATTGGTCACAATCACACACTGTTGCGGACAAGTTTTTCACATAAAATAACAGTTAAATATGTAGGTGTTAGAATAACGCAAACGTTCACACACACACACACACACACATATATATATACACATTACCAAACATCAAACAATTTTTTATAGAGGTAAAAAGATGACTCGTTTTCTAATATTAACTACAGATGTAGCACGATAGCGTTTTAATTGACATTATAAGAGCTTTCAATATTTACAAACCATTGCGTGTTCCGTTACATTTCGTTTTGATAACTAAACATGTTTTTTTTCTTCATATTTTGTCGACATCTAAATTGAATAGAACATTTATTTTAATCTCGGCAATGGATTCAGTGTAAATTAATCAAATTGACCTCCTGTGATGCACTCTCAGCGCCTACAAGGCTTCTTAAAGTAGACAAATATCTGAAGACCTTTGCAGGAAAACCACACTTGCCATTTAACCGTTTTCGGTTACTTTTTGTTTGGCTTTTAAGGCCTATTTTGGCATTAGCAAGTCGTCTTAAATTGACAAAGTCTAGTTAGGGCTGTTTATCATTAGAACTGTCGAACGGATGCACTCAAATGAGTAAGGCCTTATTTTAAATTGACGATTCTTATTGGTCATGCCGGATCACGGTTCATGCACTGTTATACGCATGTTCTGATAATATATTTTCAAGCATTGTCATAAGCTTTAATTACTGTTTGCTAGACACAGTTTATGACAGCAGGCTTTTGCATCGCGTACTGTTTATAAATCAACCAACTGGTTAAAAGACGTTTGATACACCAATGTTTTAGATAGATGATTTTAAGAAAACCATTAATAATACTTTGTACGCGTTTGATAAACTGGTGCTTTTTAACATAATCTCTTTTGCACATCAGCTTAACCAATGTTTTCATTTCTTAACAAAAATCAAAGGTAAAATCGTGTCATAGACCCGTGCACATTTAATATACTTTTTTTCAATTGATCGAAATTCATGAAAATGATCAAACCGTGCTTTTTACTATTTCTGTCATGAACACCAATTTTTATGTTTCTCTTGAAAATCATAGATTTTGATAAACCGCTCCTTTTGAACACTTTATGTATAGAAACCTCTTTATCGATATGTTTCTTTATATCTAATAAATCGTATAACTCTGTTTATTTTATACAGATTTCGAGATGGCCGTCGCTATTGACCGGACAAACATGTCCCATAAATCATGTTATCAAAGTTTGTACATCCAAAGTCGATCCGGTCGTGTCTAACATCGATATAGAAAAGTTTACAGCGATCAATGTATTTTATCTTATTTGTGAACAAAACCGTCTTCAACAACAGTTTTCTGAGAAAAATTACAATTTGGTTAAACATTCGTGTTTAAGCCTAAGATGCAATTTCCTTCATAACATAATTTAATATCGGCATGTCTATATAAATATATTTTATGTATGTGAATTGATTTTTAGTAAATTCGCTATCACGTTGCTCGAAACGGTTCATCATATCTGTATTGTTATAAATATCATGAATAGTTATTTGATTGCCGATTGTACTATCCAGACGCTATAATTTAACCATATCGTTTTTTCATTATGCACTCATTCATTCATAGGTTATTGACCAAGTCTGTGCGAATTCCACAATAGAACATTATCATATATGACAAAGCAAATATAGGTGTATTTACAATAGAGTTACGGGTACTTGGCAGTATTGTTAATTGTTTGTTATCATCTCTTTACTCTTACCTTCTATAAAATGTACGACAAGGTCAGACGTTCGAAAATCGTACTTGAGTCGTACATGCAGACGACCGAAGCTACGATCTAAGGACGACTGCTGTAGAACAGCGTCTTTCCAAGGATACAGATCTGGTCTAATAGCACCTGCAAAAAATCGCAGACATCGTAACCAAAGACTGAATTAAGAGGACAATAAGCAGGGTAGGCCCCTTGTTATTTTTTTTAAATTCAACTTTAACTTACGATACAGTCTCTTTCAACATAATTAGGTACATATATTCCATAACCAGTGATGTGTATTTGAAGCGATGTTTTGTTAACAACAATCTTTGGTATATTCGTTAAAGTGTTCTATTGTTTGCATTGTTGCACTTTCCAGATAATAATGCGAACATGTGATATCAAAATCAATATGTGTGCAGACATTTAGTACTGAACATGATCTCCCACATTAAAAAAATATGGGTAACATTATATACCAGTTATTATATCAAGTTCAATATAACTTATGTAACTTATGGTGTTCTGCTTACATGATTATAGTAGCAAGCAAATCTATTGTCATCAGGTTAAGCACACATAGTGCCACTTCTTTCGTACACATAGACAAGGCTACGCCTTCATTTTCAGATCTTAGTAACTATATTTGATTTCAATCTAATACAGAGCGCAATATCATTGTACCGCACCGGGTATTTATGAGCGCACTTTTGAGTTGACTGTTGTTTCCACCACGGACAGGTCAACAGACGACATAGTATGTTGTCAAGAACATATATTTCGAAGATTATGACGTTAGATGTACTCAATTCACTAAAGGCCACAAACATACTATAAAAAGGTTAGGAATCTACAAAATGAAAACCATGAGTTTACCAGTTGAAGGCCATCACGTTATCAAATGAAGACCATGATCGTTCCAAACCAAATGCCGAGACTTAACACTATAAACAAATAAGTTTACCAAATGAAGACCGTGAAATTACTAAATGAAGTCTATGATATAACGAAATAAAGGCCAGGGACATCCATATTAAAAAAAGTCATAAAAGTCAATACCATAAACGTACCAAATTTATCAAAGGACATGAACTTATATAGACCATAAGTTTGCCAAATAACGACCAAGAGCATACAAAATGGCAATGACCTTACCAAATGAAGGATCAAAGACGTAACTGTCAACGCTCGTGTCACTGCGTACACTTATGCTGCTCGTTTCCTCGTTCTACGTGAAGGGATCACTTTTGATGATTCCACATGACATATTGGAAATACTACCACGTGACGAGATGGATAAAGAACGAGGCTACACCCGCTGGTGTTCCTTGGTTATCTGAACATCCTGGAAATTATTGTGAACATACAATATGAAATTCAACACACGTGAATCGGGGAATGTATAAATAGACGAATGAATGTATGAAAACACAGCACAGAATAAATGAATCAATCAATCAAGGTAAAATCAGTTAGGTAAGTAATCCACTCAGTATCTCACAATCCCTTTATTCAATAACTACTATCTATGATCAGTGAGTCAGTTTGTCGTGTCAATTTGTCTATATTTTATATTTTTGTTGGATCATTTCTCGTTGAATTTTTTAGAAATCCCAGTTTGTCGATTCTATAGCAACTGTAGATCAGCTTGCGATGAACAATTAATTATTCGATTACATTTAAAACGATTTCTTTGGTGTCATACTTAGAACTTAGATTACTTGTGCAAATTGTGAGAATGTTTTCTAATTAAGACATCATTTCCGGTAACGTGTTGGTTATTGCGGTATTAACCGAACGATTAGAGTTCCGATGCGTATGAATTACAACCACGAGGACGATAGCCCGAGTAATTGAATAGCAAGAACAGGACCGTCTGTTAATATGAGAACCATTTTAATATATACTTAAATCTTGCTTTGCGAAAAATTTACACACATGCGTTTTCGTGCCGTCAACACTACAAAACAATTTGAAATGACGTCGGCTTTATTTATAAAAATGTATTGCATTTTTAAAGCGACCTCATATGCTGTTAAAGAATGTGAAGCTATTGTGCTTATACATGCAAAATAAATTTTAAATTAATCAAGCATTATCATGTTTGTGAACTGTAATATATATCATGTATATCTCATGTAGTTGTACTGAGCTTCATAATGCAATTATTGTTTAAAATTTGCACGTTTATGTAGCTGATCAATTTCTTCGAATTTTTTATTTTAAGTCTTCATTGAAATGCATTGAAACAGAACAGCTATGAGTCGTTAAGACACATACATTTAATTGCGTATTAAAAGTGCTGTGTCACAATGATCAGTAATTATTTAGAGTATTAAACATATTCTTCGATAACTGTCTTGTCGGTCGGCAGAAATGTATGGCCATTACAGGTTTCCATACTGACATTATTTCAATTGATCATTGGATGATTTAATGTCTGGTTTAAGTCTCATATGACGCAGACAAGCCAATGCAATTGACAAGCATAGCGTGGCTAACATATTGCTGCCGAGAGCTGTTATTCGAAAACCTACTGTTTGAGACATTGACTGCTTCTGCTCTATACATCTAATATAAATGTCCAGATATACATCTTATATTGATGTTCCGCAACTTACAGAAGGGTCTGAACATCCGATTTTACCCATTGCTTTTAAAATTGAAAGCTAGATGCTGGTATTTAGCAGAAGACACCAGGCAATTGTGTACGACCAATACATTGTTAACATTAAAAAAACATTCGCCGCCGATGATTAAAGTAGGTAATACCAAATGACGTATACGTAATACTTTTACGGCTCGTTCACACAAGCAAAACAATAGGTAATGTGTCGGTTGTAAAACCACAACACAAGGTCTTTCCATCCACATTTCGTGCCGGTGTGAGGGATATTTACATAATAAATACATAATGCACCGCAACGCTGTATGGGAACTATCTAATAAATATCACATTAGAGAAATCAGCCTACTTAGTACTAGCGTACTTAGAATCTGAGGATTTTTCGTTTATCGTTCTTGATTATTTCCTCGAAAATAAACCCTGTGAATCCTTGCGAAGGTACGAGGGTACCGGGCTACATGAAAACTTTTACTTTATGTTCGTTATTAACTTAATACTTCACAACGCATTTTCTTTTAAAAATTATTTAGTCACCAATTCGATCGCCTTTGCCATCATGTTGATAACGTTAAATCTCAACCAAAGTTTAATGCATAAAAGTCCCTTTCGTAGAATTTTACTACAGATACTAAACAATGTTTAAATAACGCCGTAAAGAACGACAATGTAAAAACTCGAGGGGCTGTGGACGCGTAATCGTATTTGTTACATACATGTCATAAAAACTCTATATAAATGTCTTAAAACGCGACATGCACATTTTCATCGGAAAAGAGTTGATGTAAAGAACAAGCATTTTGTAGATTATTGACATACGAACTGCATTATCATATCTTCAAACGTGACATTCACATTTTCACTGGATAGGATTCGATGCAATTAACGAACGGAACATCATGTTAACAACGTTAAAGCAATGTGGTCGATGTGGAAATGTAGTAATTATCTCATGGGATAACTACCAGTTGATCAATCGAGTGCAAATGAATGGCCAAATGGATTGATTACTGGTTACGTGCATGTCTTATATTTTCAAGATGGCTACTGGACCGGTAATCGATGCTGATAGCTTCCGGTGGATAGATATCTAGTCGAGATACGAGGGTTATAATTCTTTGTTATAGGGCGTCGTTAATCAACTGTCGACTAAGTAAATTGTAAATACAAATGTGTTAACAAAATTCGTTATTGAAATGCCATAAGGTTCAAACTGTCAACATATGGTTCGTTTTATTGTGTTATTTTTGTATGCATTTAGATGGTTATGTGTAACATTTAAATGGTTATGTGTAACATGTTATATTTCTGCTGAAATAAACATTCAAAGCAAGCTAAAAACTTGAAATTCAAAACTAGAATAGAACATTTTTATTATAATTTTAGTTCATTGGAAATATTCATGAATAATGGCTCCATATAACCTTGCCTAACAAACCTATCGCGATAAGCCGGATGCCATTATATGTCATTAATGTTCATCGTGGTAAATGTTGATCAATTAAAAATGTAGCAAAAGTTGCACGTGTTTTGGCTTTTATAAAATAAGACACTCGTAGATTGAAGTCAAATGTGAAGAGCAGTTTAAGACTGAATCATGCATTTTTGTTTTTTAGTTTTGTAATATGAAATATGCTGAAAACAATACGATATTAATGTGTAAATGACAAATATGCTGGTATTAATAATAAAACAAATATTAGTGTCACTTTTGATAAACATTTTTATATTACATATTATATTATATATTGTGTATATTTAAAACATATTTATACATACAAAAGGATGAACAAAGCCGTCATTAAAGTAGACAAAAGTGCATTAGATGAATTACACGTACCTGTATAACCGTGCATTTTCTAATAATTCAAGTGTAAATATTGAAACCTTCATGTCATCTTTCTTTAAAAAAAAATTCTCTGATAAAATGTGTGGTGGTATGTAGTTATCAATCTGATCATTTAATATGTTTATGTAAGTAATCATAAAAATATCTTTCGCGCTCATTTGATTGAAAAAAGGTGAATAATCTAATTCAAATTAAATTTGCTTTATTGTTTGTATTTTTTAGTAATGCCTAAACATGAATAGGGCAAACTGTTTACAGTCAAACCTGTCCCAGAGACCACCTTTTGATAGAGACCACCTGTCCATAAAGACCACAACGATTTCCTCCCAATCCTTTCAATTCCTTTCAATCGACCCTGCGAATGAAGACCACCTGTGAACAAAGACCACAACGACCAAATCCCTTGAATGGTCTTTATTGACAGGTTAGACTGTATAGTAAATGACACAGTTAATACTTATTGTTGTGGTGTTGTGTACACAAATACCTCTCGCATTAAAATATAAGACAATGGAAATACATCAACATCATCCAATCGTCCTTATTTATATGTGTTTATTATCGTTCAAGTGTTATCTTATTATAACAAATACTACTTAAAGATGATTTTCTGTTAACGTTCAAAAAAAACGTAACGATAGACATATTGTTTTTGTATTCTGTATACTCCATTTTTTTTTAAAAACATACACTTATGCTTCATTACATCTTTTTACTTCATATGAAGTATAATACTATATCACTGCGTTTTATAATTCAATTTACATATTAACATTCGTTAAAATTAACAACTGATTGATTGAAAACAAACCCATCCAAGTAAACACAACACAGTGTGACAAATTATTATACAATACAAACTATTGGGCGTTACAGGATGTTTTTGTTATAATCTGCGTAAATAATTAAATCTTTAAAAATGGTATAACATTTTATTATATCAAGTTATAACTATGCTGACAATATTTATTGTAGCTGATACGAATATACATTAGTTGTACACGAAATGTCACTTTATAAGAGGCGCTATAAACACGTGTTTCAGATACCGCTACTGCCAAATATCTGATAATAAAAAACACAATCCAATAGCACAGATATGACTTACAACACTTAGGCAGATGAGTAAACCGGATTGAAGCCCATCAACAACAGCTATACAAATAGAACTAGTCATATATATTTTTCAATTTAATATCCGAAAGTGATTGGACCTTAGTTTGCCTATCTCACGGGCAACACTACAACATCCGCGCTGAGATTTGACTGGTTCCGAGCATAAATATGTGTTATCGTTTGACCTGTACGGGGAGTTTGGAAACATTATCGTCTTGGAGTTACATCAGATTTGATTTGATGCAACTAGAAAGGGAATACACCAACGGCGTACTTATGCTATCTTCATCAATTTAGCAATGGTTTTACCAGTAAAATCGACTTAGTAATTGGTGCGTAAAGTATAACATGTTTCGCAGAATCCTTCAGCATGACTAGTAACGGGATTAGTCTTTCCAAGACAGCTATTGAAGCAATTGCCCTAAGTATAATTGGTATTGCAACAGAAGCGGCTAGGAGAGGCTTATTATACAGCATAATAGACAAAGCAAATTCTAGTGAGTATTGTTGTTATCACAATACCGTTTGTAGTTTAAATACACTCGTATTAACATCAATATTAAATATGTGGATGATAAAATTACAATTCAATGACAACATATACATGTTGTTCAAACTTGACATACAAAGTTAATAATCGAATAGAGCAGACTTAAGCATTCAATACGGGTCGGCTTATCATCTTGATTTATCAGTTGATATTGAGTGTCATGAAAACAGAATATACTTGTACACGCTTGTTGAAACGCCAGAGTAAACTAGATTTAAGAGAGACAAAATAAAATTATTAAAAAACATTCGTGCTTCACAAACACTGACGAAGATGCATGTAATGTAGAAATGCATAGTGTTGTAACTAGTTGAACACACACCAGTATTGGTATGTGCATGTTAAAAGGCAAGCTACATATATTCCAAACACGTCCATTAATCACATCTCTCCATGCAAAATTCGTTTGGTATAGTAGAACAGCGATTTATAACAGTTGACACTATACCAAAAGTCATTTTTTAAAGCCCAAAAAGCACAATAAAGAGAATACATTTTATCCAAGAAAACAAAATACTGCATGGACGAACAGTTTATCTGTGTTATGGATGCCACATCGCTATCGACTTCCGCTGGTTTTGCATCATCTCGCTCCAATGCTTGCCCTCGTTTCAGGCACGCGTCTGACCAATCATTGCACAGCCCACAAACTCGCTGTGACCAATTAAATCATTTTCAACCACGTGACATTCTAGCCTGACCTTAGGCAAGAGTTCAGCTGGAATACTGAACGAGAGAGCCTCTTTCCAGACCGGATTATCCGTTCCCTTTTTGACACTTTTGACCATCTACCACTAACGTTTTACGCACGTACGGATCTGAAAAAGATTTTAGATACATCCTAAATATTTTTATATGAATTTGAAACAACATGACCAAACAGCAGCACGAACTCCCAGGTAAATAATCGATTGTTTAAAAGACCACCGTCGGGGTGTTGAATTTGATAATGTCACTCAATTCAAACATATACATGATCAGTCAATGATATTTATTGTTACAAGTAAAAACAAATATGCTCTTGATACAGATACATCTGTTGCAATTGGCGTCATTTGAAAGATGGACGGACATCGAGTACAATGCATATAATTATCAGGCACATTATTTTCAAACACTAACACACACAGTTGCAGAAAAGCAAGGATATGGATGGACTATGTGGTGAATAACTACTACCCTGTTTCGGAGAGCATAAACATAAGACAATCAATTGAAAAGTCTATGTGGTGGTTGGGACGCGGAGGTCCTTTGCCGTCATGACGACCACGGTGAGTTCAAATTGAAACTTATTTTGCGAAGTTCTTGTCGTATCCGCGCTGCTCCATTTCAGCTGCATCATACACCCTTTCTGATTATATGAGATCGTTGAATATTCTCATTATATAATTGAAAAATATATGAAATAACTGTATATAAAGCAGCTTGCATGTACTTTGTATGAACTTCTTTAGTACCCTTTCAAATAAGAGCAGATCGATTTTTCATTCTGTAAAATAAAGGGATGTGCTTATGCGGAAAGATGTAGTATGTTTCCACCTATTTTCCGAAATCAGATCGGTACATCTGCAAAACCTTTCTTGTTTTGTAACATCATTTGGGTTATTTGCCATTTCAATAAGGATATGCAACGACATTCTTTATTTATTATATGTCAACGTTAATTTCACGAATATTATCAAATGCAGCAAACAGCATCGAAACTCGACATGGAAAAAACGTTAGGGTTGGACGGGTTAGCGAAAAAAAAACAGTTTTACGCCTTGTTATTCTTATTTAGTGGTAACTAACCTGATGTTGTTTCTGTACATCACACCACATCTCCACACTGTTGCTGGTTTCCACCTTCGACATATATATCCTCACCTCCCCCATCAATTTGTGGCGAGAGAATTTGTCGTAGTCGTAGACCATGAACACTAAAGAAGACTCCTTTATGTCATCGTATGAAATTTGTAATATTCGTTATAAACGGATTGGCTGTCTTGCGCTTTACCGAAGATTGCCGAACGCGCTAGTCTACAGTCGGTTCAAGGCTGAGCTTAATGTAGGTGTCACCGGAGCCAACATTCGGTTCCAACGTTCTGATGGAGGAAGATTTTGTGCTGAAAAGAGCAATGTAGAAAACTTTTGAATGTAAGCGAAATGCGTATTGATGTATGATACCTTACTTGTAATACCTATTTTAAATATAAGTTTGATTTTATAAATAGGCAATATATATAATTCTTGCTTGTGGTAAAAAAAAAACATAGCACTATTGAAAAGACAGTTTAGCTTAATGTTTGATAATTTTAAATGAAATTCGTCAATAACTGTTTACAACGCAATGGAGAGTTGAAGATGTATTCAAAAGAGAAAAAATGCATGTATGTATCGTATAACAAGTTTACGTTTACATATGCACGTGGTGGTTTTGCCTACAGCATTTATATCTTTTAAGTTGGGTGCACAGCTTATCATGTTCTTGATCATTTGTCCCATAATAAGATAACACAGCGGCGGTGTATGTTATGATGATAACATAGACATACTTCCCAACATGAAAAGTTGAACAAATAGTTGATGTAAGACTTATAATGTTGCTACGAACCAGTAAATATATTTCTATTCAACTTGTGAAATACAACGATGGCGGATATATGAATTGCGGGGCAATAAATTATTTAGCATATCGATCAATATTCAAATGCAATAGAAGGAAACAACAGGCTCATATATTCATTATAAATAGTTAGAGCTCCATATAAATCGTATTTGTGTAGTAAACCCTACACGATTCGACCTATGTATATGCATAAAGCATTCAATGGTCTGTTATCTTTCGACTCGTGATACGCGCATTATTATTTATCATTTTGGCTTTTAAAACAATCCTCTCACGACTTCAAACATTATTTTGTTCCTTCACGAAGTTGCAAAGATAAAGGTATGTTAGACATATCTAACGGTTCGAGTAAAAATGTAGCATATAGCGATGTCGCTGTGGTGACGCATTTAATTCCATTTGTCTTGATTTTCAGTGACTTGGGACTAGATATGTAGTGTATCAACGGCTTGTTGTAATCCAGACATAATAGCAAAGAAGTGCCCAAGAAGCTTACACGGTCACGGAGATTGAATCAGTGTTAAGTCTGCTGTTAAATTAATGGTTGTGTCACATGTATGAAACAATGAAGAAATGTTCATTATTGGTATTTTGAGAAATCCGAGCTACGAGTTGACGGTAGACTGAATGGACACTGATGATAAATCAATTGTGGCCATTCGATGATATTTATATAGGTTTAACGACTGCGTACTTACTATTTGCATTATTTATTTCTTGTTTAGAGAGAACTACACCTACTAATTGTTTTTTAAGATGGTAATGGACAAAACCTCAAGCATGCTTATAGAGCTATTTTGATCACATTTCCTTAAAACAAACAGTAATTGGTACCGTTTGAAAGATATTTAGAACGCTGATTTGAACAAGAACTGCTTTTATTCATTAAAACGAGCTGTTCATTTCATAAGAAAAGAACACAATATGTAACAAGTTTCGGTTTCAAACTATAACAATTGTGTGGCAGTAGTCGTTTCTGCTGAATACACAACCCATCTTTAAAATATTATTTTTGTTTATCATCTGAACACTATAAGATGCAACACAAAAATAAAAGAATAAAAAAAAGTAAGCTTAGATGCTATACTAATGCAATTTTTTATGCCATGGATGACCTTTCGTTGGGTGATTAAATATGTTATGTGTGTTACCTACTTACCGTAGATGGCATGTTCGAATATGATAATGTATTTGTTAAGAGATAATAATATATACAAAACAAAAAGAGAAAAAGGCAACCTGATTATGGTGGTACTTTGTTGAACTTCAATGCATTCAAGCTCAAATAAAAATGAGCATGCTCGTTTGAAGTAATACATGTCGTCAAATTTAGACCATTACAAAATTTAAATAACTTTAATAAAGCCTTAAATCGCCAGGCTTTATAAATTGGTAGTTGTCAATATAATTAATAAAACAGTGGTTTAATAATTGCTTCAGTACTCAATGCGACTCGTTAACTATCCATTGAAGATATCTACATAAAATCTTAACGAGCAAGAAAAATTGCTCACAATCAAACTGTGTTATATGAAACGTTTACACTAGGTATTTCATTAACATGTAGTTGCTTTTGGAAAAACGCAATCGTTCATATAAATGAACATAAACCAATATCAAAAAATTTATAGAACTATAAAAATTGACCCGTGTTCTCATATTTACAACATTCGCTGTTGTAGATGAAGCACGGTATCTTTTTAATTTAAAGAGAGCTTTCAATATTTATCAACCATTGCATGTACCGTAGCATTCTGTTTTGATAGCTAAACAGGTTTTCTTCGTCATATTTTTGCCGACATCTAAATTGAATAGAACACGTATCCAAATCTAAGTAATGGATTCGGTGAAAAAAATCAAATTGACGTCCTGTCATTCAGGTTACGTCAGCTCTTACAATCTGGTTTATTTTAAAAGAAGCCATCGCTGGGTGTAAAAGGTTTCTATAATGCATTTTTGACATTTACAATAAAACTTAGCGCCTGATAAATACACTCTCATCGCCTACAAGGCTTCCAAAAGTAGACAAATATCCGCAAACCTTTGCTGGACAACAAACATGCCATTTTACCGTTTTCGGATACTTTGTGTTTGGCTTTTAAGGCAAATTTTGGCATAAGCAAAGACGTTTATAATTGACAAAGTCTAGTAAGGGTTGTTTATCATAGGAACTGTCGAACTGATGCACTAAAATGAGTAAGGCCTTTTTTAAAATAACGAATCTTATTGTATCGCGTAATGTTTATAAATCAACCAAATGTTTGAAAGATGCTTTGAAAAATGAGCTCCTTTGTACATGAGCTAAACCAATGTTATCATTCCTTTAATGAAATCAAAGGTGAAATCGTATTATAAACCCATGAACATATAATACACTTTTTTATTAATAAAATTTCAGGAAAATGTTTAAAAACGTGCTTTTGACGATTTCTATCATGCACACCAATTTTAACGTTTCTCTTTAAAGCAATATAATTTGATAAATCGCTGCTTTTGAACACTTTCCATGTAAAAATCGGTATAGTTATGTATCTTTTTATCTAATAAATCGTATAACTCTGACATCGACATGGAATAATTTGCCAATGATCAATTTAGTTCATCTTATTGGTGGACATTTCGTGGGCAAACAACACCGTCATGAACAGTTTAATGAGAAAGGTTACTTTTTTGTTGTTCATGATAACTTTGCAATTACCTAAATTACATTATTAAGTGTTAACGAATATCCTAGACGAGTTTAATAATATATGGCATGATATGACAACGAGTGTCAGATCTTTTTTATCACATGCTTTAAAACTAAATAAAATACATCTTAATTGACCAAACAAATGCTGATATATCTAAAAGTTGTTTACTATCGTGACGTCATTTCATGTTGATGACGTCATTTCACCAAAGTAAAGCCATGCGATTGGTAAGTTATTGATTCTGTAGCCAATGAAAACAATTAAACATGTTGTATTACACATGTGTAATATAAAAAAATACGTTATGTCTGTATTACATTGAAAACAAGGTATAGNATATATATATATATATATATATATATATATATATATAAGCCTCACCTAATACACAACGATAACCTGCCATTATAGATATATATACTGGCAGGTTACTGCCCAATCGTTATGTATTAGATGAGGCTTATAATAAAATAACGGAGAGGCTTGCTAATCCTTATAACTCGTAATCCTTATAATTAGATAGGGCAGTAACCTGTTGTTCTGTTTGTCATGTCTCTAAGTCCCCATGTTAAAATAACTAATGAAAAACAGTCGCTACAACGGTGCATTTCTAGGGGGAATGCATAACATGTTTGACATTCGACATATTAATAATGACGCCATGAGAAATTACGCGTAATTAATGTAAAAATAAATGGTTCTACTTGTTTGTTTGGTTAAATCGGTTTTGATTCTACCAAACATTGATGACTTTATAGTTGATACCGAGTAATATGACCTCCCAACATTGACTGATAAAACAACTTCCTGTAAACGTGATATAAAAATATTTCAGGCAGCGTTATATCAGGTACATATCAATGTACTGGTATGAAAAAAATATATAAATACTTGTCGATTATGTATGTAAATTGATTTTTAGTAATTGCGCTATCATGTTGCTCAAAGCAGTTCATCATGTCTGTGTTGTTATATAGATCAGTAATAGCTATTTGATTGCTATAGCTATTGTTCCAACCAGACGCTGTTATTTAAGCAAATCGTTTTTGCATTATGTACTCATTCAATCATAGTTCATCGACCAAGTCTGTGCGAATTCCGCTATAGAACCTGATCATACATGATATAGCACATATAAGAGTTTTTACAATTGAGTTGGATGTAAGTCTGAATTTCACATCTTTTTCGTTGCCTGACATTCCTAAATACAGCTATTATTTTATAGGTAATAGTGTTACGTATGAACTGTAAACGCGTGTTTCCTAATACTTTAACAAAACAATATTGCTTATGAACGATATTCTTTAATCGAGGTTCGGTTGCTTGTACATCTCATTACTGCTTACCTTCAATAAAATGTACGACAAGGTCAGACGTTCGAAAATCGTACTTGAGTCGTACATGCAGACGACCGAAGCTACGATCCAAGGACGACTGTTGTAGCACAGCGTCTTTCCTAGGGTACAGATCTAGTCTAATAGAACCTGCAAAAGTTACCGCCACCATAACCCTAGGCTGAATTAAGAGGTCGCATTTACCAGGTAAGCCCTTGTACAATTATTAAACATTCGACTTAAACTTAACATACATTCTCTTGAAACATAATTAGATGCATATATTCCATTAAAATAAATTTGAAGCGAGGTTTTGTGAACAGCAATCTTTGGTACATTCGTTCAATTGTTTTCTTGTTTTGCAATATTGCACTATCCAGATGATAATGCAAACATGTGGTATCAAAATCAATATGTGCATACATTTTAGTACTGTATAATCCAAACACATTGGCAACATGATATACCGACTATTACATTAATGTTGATTATGTAACTAATGGCATTGTGTTTATATGACTAAAGTAGCAAGCAAATCATGTTTCATCAGGTTAAACACACCCAGTGCACACAAAAACAATGTCAAGCCTTCATTTTCAGATCTAAGTAACAAAGTTTGATTTTAAAATGATACCGGGCACAATATCATTGTACGGCACCTATACCTTTATGTACGAGCTTTTGATTTTTTTTCTTTCTTTCGCCGAGGACCGGTCAGCAGACGACTAAGTATGTTGTCAAGCACATATATTTCGAATATTATGACGTTGACCGTACTTAATTTACCATCGAAGGCCATAACCATACTAAATTTAAATTAGTAATCTACAAAATAAATACCATGAATTTACCAGTTCAAGACCATCACGTTATCAATGAAGATCATGAACTTACTTACCAAACCGAAGACCTAGATTGTAACAAATAATGACAACTAGCTACCAAATTAGGACCGCGAACTTAATAAATGAAGTCCATAAACGTTACATCTGATACCATTGAATCATGTTAACTTATAACTATACTGGACTATTTATTGCAGCCGTAACGCTATCTTCATAAAATTTAGCAATGGTTCAACCAGAAAAATCAACTTTGTAAATGGTGCGTAAAGTATCAAAAGTTCTAGAAGCTTTCACAGAATGCTTCAGCGTGAATAGTAACGGGATAAGTCACCCCAAGAAAGCTAACGAAGCAATACCCCTTAGTATAATTGGTGTTGTCAAGGAAAGGTTAGGAATGGCTCATGATATAGCATAATACGCGAATTCTAGTGATTATTGTTGTCATCACCATAGTTTTTGTAATTACACGTGGAATACTGTCCATATTAAATATGTGGATGTGATACTTACAATTAAATTACCACATATACACGTACTTCAAATTTGATAAACACAAAACACAATTGAAGAGAGGAGATTAAAGCATTCAATAAGGTGTGGTCTGCCTTGACTTATCATTAGTTAGGGAGTGTTATAAAAGCATAATATACACGCCTGTTGCATCGCAAACGTAATTTTTTTTTTTTGAAAAAAATGAATAATCAAACTAGTCCATAGGTAATGGTGCTTCACAAACACTGACAAAAGTGCATGTATTGTAGAAATGTACATTGTTGTAACAAGTTGAAACGCAAGTAAGATATTCCAAACACGTTTTTAAATCGAAACTCCACATGTACAATTCGTTTGGTATATAAGAATGGCGACTACTAATAGTTGTCACTTGTCCAAACCTCATTTTCCAGGCTAACTTTAGAACAAAGTGAATACTCTTTATCCGATTAAAAAACACAATTATGAATGAACTGTTTATCTGTGTAATGGATGCCACATCTCTACCGACTTCGGCTGGTTTTGCATCATCTCGCTCCAATGCTTGCCCTCGTTTCCGGCACGCGCCTGACCAATCATTGCACAGCCCACAAACTCGCCGTGACCAATCATATCATTGTCAACAACGTGACATTCTAGTGTGACCTTATGCAAGAGATCAGCTGTAATATTGAACAAGAGAGCCTCGTTCCAGACCGGATTATGCGTCCCCTTTTCAACTCTTTTTTTCTTACGTTTCACCTTCTTACCCTCTACCACTAACGTTATATGCACGTACGGATCTAAAATAGATGTTAATGTCATCTTAACTATTATTTAATACATTTGAAACAACAAAAACATGACCAAACAGAAGCATACATTCTAGGAAAATACTCTTTCGTTAAAAAAAAACCCATCGGCGGGACGTTTCATTTAAAAGGTCAGTCAATTCAAAAATGTACAAGTTCAGTCAATAATAATTACTGCTACGAACACAAACAAATATGCACTTGACACCGATAAATCTCTTGCAATTGTTATCATCTGAAAGACCGATGGGCATTGAGTATTATGTATACAATTATCAGGTAAAGTATTTTCAAACACTGACGCACACAACTGCAGCAAAGCTATCATACAGGCGGACAATGCGGAAAATAATTAATCCCCTTTTTTCGGAGAGCATAAACAAGAAGACAATCATATAAAACAATCTCCTACCTGACGATAGTGTGGTGGTTGGGACTCGCAAGTCCTTTGCCTTCATGACGACCACGGTGAGTCGTTCTGCAGTTGGCAGAAAGCTCAAGGATAGCAATACTTCGCACAGCTTGGCGGATTCCTGAGAAGCAACGTCAAGATTTATTATTTTAAATTATAATCAAATATATGGGCTTTAAGAAACAACACATTATTAGTTCGACATATTCATCCAGCTGCAGAAGTATTTTTCTGATAGACAGAAATGATAACTATGTTTGTATATTTGTTTTCAAATTCCAACATTTGTTTGCAAAAGTTAAGTGCCGACAACTCTTAAAACGGAATAAAATTTGATTAAAAAAAATATAAGCACATGTCAAAGATATGGCCTTCTCCTATTCAGCAGCATCATATACCCTTTCTGATTATTAAAGATCAAAACATATGCTATATAAGCATAAACGAATGCAATAGCTTTTACCGAAACGGCATAGATACAACAGCCTATGCGTACTTGCTATGAACTACTATAGTACACATTACACAATGGTGCGGATATATAATACGTTATTAAATAATTTGCCATATCTGCTAGCCTTTGTAAAGAAAGGCAAATTGGAATCTTCTTATCATTCGACGGCAATATTTACCTAACCATTTAATTCGTTTTATAGGTAAATATGTCTACAAATATTCGCCTAGCAAAGCATTAATACATCTCCTCTGAAAAGAAAGTGATCCTTTAACATAGGAATCGGTCAAGTTTTCATTCCGTATAATACAGCGGTATATTTTGGGGAAAAGATGTAGTTTGTTGCCACTAAGGGCGCCAACATTGATAGATCGATTTGTTTTTTAATGGTTACAGCATTTGAAAAACACGTATTATTTGCCAATTCAATAAAGATACGAAACGTTACCTTCATTTATATGTTAACGTAAATTTGACTGATTTAATAAAATTCAGCAAACATGATCGAAAACTCGACTTGGAAAAAACGTTATATTCGGTACGGTTAACGGTAACAATCAATTTATGACTTGTTTAATTTATTGAGACTTTACTTACCTGATGTTGTTTCTGTACATCACACCACATCTCCACACTGTTGCTGGTTTCCACCTTCGACAGATCTATTCTCACCCCCCCATTATTTTTTTTTGTGAGAGAATTTGTCGTTGTCGTAGACCATGAACACCAACGAAGACTCTTTTATGTCATCGTACGTGGCGGGACATTTGAAATATTCGTTATAAAACGGATTGGCTGTCTTACGCTTCACTGAAGATTGCCGAACGCGCTCGTCTACAGTCGGTTCAAGGCCGACCTTAATGTAGGGGTCACCAGAGCCAACATCTGGTTCCAAATGCTCTGATGGAGGAAGCTCTTGTGCTGAAAAGAGCAATGTAGAAAACTGTTGAATATAAGCGAAAAGCGTACTGTTGTAGGATACCATACTTATAATAACTTTTCTAATAATGAGTTTGATTGTTAAAACAAATGTATATACTAACTAGTTAATTATTGCTTGTGCTCAAAATACAACATAGCTTTGCCGATTTAACATGAAACTCGCACATAACTATTTACAATGCAATGAAGAAATGAAGTTGTATTTTAAGACGAAAAAAATTCATTTAAAAATCTGCTAGAGTTTTTTCCTGTATATATCGTATAACAAGTTTACATTAACGTCGTAATTTTTCCTTCAGCAATCATATATTTTTAGTTGTGTGCAACTCTAATCGTGTTCGTTAGAATTTGTCCCATGATAAGATTACTCAACGGTGGTTTATGTTGTAATGATGATATAAATAATTAACACGTTGACAAATTGAACACAAAGTTCATGTAAGACTCTATGATATTGTTACAACCTATTAAAAAAAAGATTTGTTAAATTCAATCGGTGAAATACAACGATGGCGGATATATGAATTGCAGGGCATTTGAGTATAAAACATTTTGATCTAATGAACTGTTAAGGGAAGAAAGAAAAACAGTCTCATATTAATTATTTATTATTGCAGTTCCATATAAATCTTATTTGTGTAGTCAAGACGTCATGATGAGAGTTATAAACATTTATACGTTCATCATTTAATGGTCTATAAGTATTTTTTCTGCTCGTAATACTAATATAATTTCATGACAGTTTGACCGTTTGAACAATGCTTAATCGAACTTAAACCTTTCTTTTTCATCACGAAGTTTCAACCTTAATGGTATGTGAAGAAATATTGCACGGTTCGAGTTTAAAAGAAACGAATGACGATGTCGCTGTGGTAAGGCAGTTATTTCAATTTATCTTGACTACATGGACTTTTGACTAGACATGTAGAGTAGCAAAGAGTCCTTGTATTCCAGACGGAACAGCAAAGTAGTGCCCAAGAGGCTTACACGGTCGCGGAGATAAAATCCGTGAAAAATCTGCTGTTGAAGTTAATGGTTGTGGCACATGCAACTTAGATCCAATGAAGCCATGTCCATTATTGGTATTTTGAGAAATCCGAGCTACGAGTTGACGGGAGACTTTAAGGACGCTGATGATAAATCAATTGTGGCCATTCGATTATATGCATATAGGTTTAACTTCGTTCGTTTTATTTGCATTATTTATGTCTTACTTAGAATGAACTGGATGCTGTTTAGTCTTCACCTTGTTATTTTTGTAAGATAGTAATGTTCGAAACCTTAAAGATGCGTATAGAGGCTATTTTTATCCCATTTCCTGAAATTAAACAGCGCATGGTGGCGTTTGAAAGATCTTGAGAACTCTGACCGATTTGAGAACGAGCTGTTCATTACAAAAACTTGAATACAATATCTAACATGTCCCGGTTTCCAATTATACATATAGTGTGTCAGTAGTCTTTTCAGATGACTACACAACACATATTTGAAATAGAAATATTGATCATTTTAATAATTTGGTAGATTAAGCAAGAGAAACAAAGATGAACAATGGTTAACGGAAATGCACTACTTATGGAATTCAAATGCCATGGACAACGTTTGTTTGTATGTATGTATTTATTTTGACCTTGAAGTCAAGGATAACCCATGAAAGTGCAAGCAGTTATTTCCAATGGGGTCCTTTGGTTGTTTGCTGAAAAGATAGCAAGCAGAAGAGACATTATTGAGATACAAGGAATCCGGGTGCGATACCCTAGCTCTTTTTGCCAATAGTTCCTTTGGTTCTTTTACGTGCTCAGTGTATAGCACCGATACACACGAGAATTACCTGGGTTTCATACCAGTACATCTCTAGTTGGGTGGAAAACACTTGAAGCATTTCTTAAATTTCAAGTGCCCCGGCCAGGAATTGAACCCACGACATCTGGAATGGAAGAACAGAGTGTTACCACTCGACTACAGCACCACCCTACTAGACTACCGCACCACCCTTTCGTTGCGTGACTGAATATGTTATGTTGGTTACCTTCTTATCGTAGCTTTCGTATATGTATTTTGTAAGACATAATCATACATATACAATACAATTTTGACCAAAATATATAATACTTCTAGTGGTTTTTTGTTTAACGTATTAACATGTAATATAGAAGATAAATTGAAATGAACATGCTTGTTTGAAGGAATACATGTTGTCAAATTTAGACAATTACAAAACTTAAAATACTTCATTAAAGCCATGTACTTGTCATGATTTATAAACATATAGTTGTCAATTTAACAACAAAAACAGAAGTTGAACATTTTCTTTTTAACTGTTTAACGTATTACATTGTCCGATGTCACGCCCTTTTTAGTGTGTGTGATGTTAAATCCAGTGTTTTAATCTTTGCTGTAAAACTGTTTCGTGTAGAAATATGTCCAGTGTCGAGCCATTTCAAATGAAAAAGCATGTGTTGTTTTGCATATCTATACAAATAAAGGGTAAATGCAATTATCCAAGTCTTTCAACACCTTTGAATAACATACTGTGACTCAGCCATGGGCATCCATTAATGAATTTCTAAACTCCAATAGGAAACATAAAAGTTGTTAGTTTTTTTCCCACGAATCGATACTGAATTTAGCGCATGCTGAAATTTTAATACAACTTTTCATTTAATAAGGAGCATGATTTATAATAATTATTAGAAAATCTATAAGCTTTGTTCCAGTAATGAACACATTTCTTATCGCATTTCCCCAATAGCTTTTAAAAATTCCAAAGGGAAACAAGTAAATCAATGCGTTTGTTGACTATCCATTGGAGATTTATATAGGAAAAGTTTACGAGCATGGACAAATGGTCATGCTCACACATTGTTGCAGAAAACGTTTTCACGTGGCATTACGATAGCATTATGTTGTTGTTAGAATAACGCAAACGTTTTATATATATATACATTACCCAATATCAAACAATTTTATAGAGGTAAAAAGCTGACACGTTTCTATTATTCTATAAGTAACTACAGATGTAGAACGATAGCTTTTTAATTGAAATTATAAGAGCTTTCAATATTAACCTACTATTGCGTGTGCCGTTACATTTCGTCTTGATAAATTAAACATGTTTTCTTCTTCATATTTTTGTCGACATCTAAATTGAATCGAACATTTATCCTGATCTCGGTAATGGAGTCAGTGGAAATTAATTCAATTGACGTTCTGTTAGGTTTGCGTCTGCTCTAACTCTGGCATCTTTCAAAAGAAGCCTATCGCTGGGTGTAAACGGTTTTTATAACGCGCTCGTGACATTTTGCAAGAAGACTAAGCGGCAGATAAATGCATTCTCAGCATCTTCAATGAATGAAACAGACCAGCTATGCGTCGTTAAGAAATATAAATTTAAGAGCTTACCAAAAGTACTGTTTTACACTGATCAGTAAGTAGTGTAAACAACATATTTTTCGACCGATCGCCGTGGCCTAGTGGATAAGGCGTCCGCCTCGGGATCGGGAGGTCGAATGTTCGAGCCCCATGTGGAGCGTTTGTCGAAGGATGGAATTTTTCTCATGGGACTTGTTCCGATGTGGCCGGCTCGTGAGCCGTGAGCGTTAAACATGAATGGTTACGACTACTATCCGTCTGGCGCCTGGCATAGTGATAGTAGTTGGGAGGTACATGGTATACACGCACAACGTGTCTTATAAGTCAAATTGGCTGGCCCTTTCAATAGGGGTGACACTATAATAAAAAAGACCTTTACTTTTACCTTTTTTATTATTCAATAACTGTCAGGTCGTTAGGCAGAAACGTATGGAAATTACAATTGTTCATATGGACCTACATCAATTGATCATTTATTGATTTATTGCCTGGTGTGACTCTCAAGTGACGCAGCCAAGGCAAATGAAATTCACAAGCATAACGTGGCTAACCTTTTTCTACTAAAATTAAACTGTTTGAGATACTGAGCGCTTTTGCACTAGACATATAATATTTATGTCCAGATATAAATCTTATATTGATTTTCCGGAGCTTCCATAGGGGAGTGGGGGTTGATCAAACCCCGAGTATACCATAGCTTTCAAATTGAAAGCTAGCTGCTGGTATTTAGCAGAAAACAACGCGCTTTAACGGCCAATTTTAACGACCATTACATTTTGTACATACAGAAACATTCGCCGATCATTGAAGCACATAATACCAAATGACGTATACTGCTCGTTCATACAAGCAAGACAATGAGTGATGTGCTGTGTGTGGTATCACAGCACAATGTCTGTCCAGCCACGTTTCGTGCGAATGTGATCTGCGTTTTGTTTAATTAAGAAAGAAGAAGACAAGGGTGAGGGATATTTTCATCAGACAAGATTGAAAAGGCACCACAGTGCAGTATGGGACTTATTTAATTAATATAACATTATAGATAGCAGCCTACATAGTACTTGCGTTCTTGGAATCTGCGGATTGTAAGTGTACCTGTTAACTTAATACTTCAATATGCAATTCTGCTTGATAATGTTAAATCGCAATCCATAGTTTTGCATAGATTTTACTTCAGAAAGCTCACACACACAATGTGTACATAACCACTGTAATGACAATAACGAGAATGGAAAAGAAAAAGGTTCTGGACTAGAACTCGTATTTTGTACACAATTGTCATGAAAACAGCATTTTAATGTCTTCAAACGCGACATGCACATTTAATCGGAAAGGAGTTGCTGTAAAAAATGCATTTTGTTGATTATTGGCATACCAACTACATTATCATGTCTTCAAACGCGACACGCACATGTGCACTGGAAAACAAATCGATGTAATGAACAAACGCAACATCATGTAAACAACGTTAAGCCTTACGGTCGATGTGAAGATGTAGTAATTATCTCATGGGCTAACTACCAGTTGATCAATCGAGTGCAAATGAATGACCAAGTGGATTGATTACTTGTTACGTGCATGAAATATATATATTCAAGATGGCTTCTGGACCGGAAATCGATGCTGATAGCTTCCGGTGGATAGATATCCAGTCGAGATAAAAGGTGATAATTATTTGCAATAAGGATTCGTTAAAATGCTGACTATGTAGCGTGTACAACCACATGTGTTCTCACCATGTGTCGCTGAAGGGTCATTTGGTCGTTCAGTAAACAGATCATTCTAAATATTTTTGTTTTAAGTGAATGTCTTCAAAGGATTTTGAGTAACATGGTATTTATGCTTAAATAAACATATTAAGCAAGTTTCAAAATTTAAATTCAATTCTCAAATAGAACATTAAAATATAGTTAAAATTATAGTTTATAAAAATGACGTATCGTAGCAGTGACACTAATAAGAATAATTACGTTTGGCGATTTCCTAACGTTCGAGTCCGGATTAGTCAAACTACGGATACTTGAAAGTTTTCTTGTGCATTATGAACTACGTCGAGATAACAAAAGCCCGCTGTATGTGCTAAAACAATTTGTTTGGTGTTTACTGGACGAATAATGCATGACGCTTTCATTAATATTTATGGTGAATGTTGGTCAAAACTTTTGGATTTTGTCCAAATTTACACACGAACAATGTACGTTTTACACACAATGTATGGGTTCGAAGCATTTAAAATATTTAAGGTGCAAAACTGAATTTTGATCTGAAGTCCTGATAATTATTAATGTATTCATATGCAGCACACAGACATTAATGCGCAATCTAACATACATGTACATTCGATATTTTAACATTCGATAATTATTGTAATGTGATAATATTGTATTGTCATTCCTAAAACATACATACCGTTAAGTGCAAGTAAAAAAATGTAACTAATATAATATTTTTGGAATGGTTTGACCAGATATTCAGAACTTCTGAAATATGTTGAAAAAACAAACAAACAAAAAAACAACACGATATGAATATAATTTTATTCCACAAATCACAAACAAAAATAATTTGGTTTTGTACAACTTTAATGACAAATATACTGCTTTTCTTAATTATACAAATTTCTTTGACATTTTTTATCAACATTTTTATATTATATTTATATATATATTATAAACATATTTATGCATACAAAAGGATTAACAAAGCCTTCATTCTAACAGACATAACTGTATTGGTTGATTTACACGTACCTGTATCATCGTGCATTCTATAACAATTCAACTGTAAATATGAAAACTTTCATGTCCTCTTTCCATTATTATCTGATAAAATGTGTAGTGAAATAGTGCAGTAATGAGTCAGCGCTTTTGTAAGTTTATTTTTCGAAACTTCATTCATTAAATAAACATCTGGTGGGTTCATATGATATGTACATGCATAATAAAATTCACATTGCAATTGCTGTATCTTTTGTACTTATTTTTATTAATGAACACACATGGATGGGGTAGAACGCCTATACAAATGGCATCGTTAAGACATATTTTGTATGTTGTTGTGTACAAAAGAACTCCTCGCATTTAAATATAAGACTATTGAAATTCATCACCAGCATACAAACGTCATTATTTCTATGTGTTTATTATCGTTTACATGCTACCATATTATAACAAAGATACTTTTAGATCATTTTCTTTTACGTAAAGGAAAAACGTTACGATTAACATAATGTTATTGTAGTTTGTGTACTCCGATGATTTAAAAAATATATACAAGAACGTCTTCATTAGAACTGTTCAACTTTATATTTAAGAAGCATATCAATGTAACACTGCGTTATATAATTAAATTAACCGTAATTTCCTCGTTAAAATTAACAACCCATCGAATAAAACTTAAACCAAATCAAATTTACACAAAACAGTCGGACATATTATTAAATAATACAACCTAACGGACTTTACGGGGTGTTTTTATTAGTTTTCTGCTGAAATAATTATATCTTTAAAATGAAATACCATTTTATGATGTTACTCTTTACATATACTGGCAATATGTTTTGCAGCGGTAACGAATATACATTTTGTTTGTACACGTAATTACATGTTATAAGAAGCTTTCGTAGGCACTATGAACAGTTTCAGATACGAACACAGGCAAATATCTGATAATTAAAAACACAATACAATAGCACAAATATGACGTACAACACTTTAGCAGTTAGGAAAACCGTATTTAAGCTTATTGAATACTGCTTTTAAAAAGTAGTATGTTGATTGACTTATCATTTTCCTCGTTGAGTGATATCCGATGGGATTTGATGCAACTGGAAAAATAATTTACTGAACGCATTCTAACGCTACCTTCATCAATTGTGCAATGGTTCAACCAGTAAAGTCGAATTTGTAAATGGTTTTCAAAGTATGAAATGTTCTAGAAGCTTTCGCAGAATCCTTCAGCATGAATAGTAACGGGATAAGTAATTCCTACGAAGCTAACGAAGCAATTTCCCTTAGTATAATTGGTGTTGCCAAAGAAAGACTAAGAAAGGCTCATTATATAGCATAATACACAAAGCAAATTCAAGTGTGACTGTTGTTGTCATCACAATAGTGTTTGCATCTTAAATATAATCGTATTACTGTTCATATCAAATATGTAGAAGAGATAATCGCAATTAAATGACCACATATACATGTCCTTCAAACTTTTGAAATACATAATAAACAATCAAAAGAGAAGACTTACGCATTAAAAAAGGTGCGGCTTATCAGTTGAAAGTGAGTGTTACGAAACAGTTTATACATCCCTGTTTCAACGCTAACGTAAATAAGATTTTTCGACAGAATAATTAAAATTATCCAAAAGAAATGGTGCTTCAAATACACTGATGAAAGTGGATGTATTGTACAAATGTATATTGTTGAAACCAGTTTAACACACATCAGTATTTGACTGTGCATGCAAGCTACAAACATTCCCAACACGTCCATTAATCAAATATTCATATGCACAATTCAGTTGGTGTATATGAACGGCGACTTTTAACTATTGTCACTAGACCAAACGTCAATTTCACGGCCAAAAATCACAATAAAGAGCATACATTTAATCCGAGAAAAAAATGCTGAATAAACAGTTTATCTGTGCAAGAGATGCCATATAACTATTGACTTCCGCTGGTTTTGCATCATCTCGCTCCAATGCTTGCCCTCGTTTCCGGCACGCGTCTGACCAATCATTGCACAGCCCACAAACTCGCCGTGACAAAGCAAATAATTGTCCACCACGTGACATTCTAGCGTGACCTGAGGCAAGAGTTCAGCTGGAATAATGAGCGAAAGAGCCTCGTTCCAGACAGGATTATGCGTCCCATTTAAACACTTGTTTTCTTACGTTTTACTTTTTGACCCTCTACCACTAACGACATTCGCACAAACGGATCTGAAAAAGATGTAAAATTTATCTGAAATGTTGTTTAATGAATTTTAAACAACATGACTGACAGCAGCACGAATTCCCAGGTAAATAATCTTACGTTACAAAGACCACCGTTGGGCAGTTGAATTTGATAACGTCACTCAATTCAAACATATACATGATCAGTCAATAATAAGTATTGTAACAAATGCAAACACATATGCAAAAGAGTCTCCTACCTGACGAGGGCGTGGTGGTGGGTACTCGGAGGTCTTTTGTCTTCATGACGACCACGGTGAGTTGTTCTGCCGTTGACAGATAGCTCATGGACAGGAATTTCCCGCCAAGCATGGCGTATTCCTGAGAAATCACGGTAAGATTAATAACTATGGCCATATGGTGATACATAGGAGATTGTGAAATTATTGGGCCCACATATAAATTCCGCTGCAGATTGTTTTTTTGTGAAACAGATGTGCATGTATTGCAGAATGATATACATCAATGATGACTATGTCGTTTTTTTTTTCAAATTCAAACTTTGTTTTGCAAAGATCTTGCCGTCTTCGCACTGCTCCATCATGCACCCTTTCTGATTATATTAGATCGTTAAATATTTATTATATATTTGAAAAAATGTATGCAATAGCTTTATATATAGCAGCTTGCACGAACTTTGTATTAACTTCTGGAGTGCAAAATACAAAACGGTGCGGATATCAACAAGTTATTATTTATCTTGCCTTATGTTCAAGCATTTGTAAAGAAATGCAAATTGAAAACTTCTTGCCATTTTACGGCACTATTCACATAACCATTTAATAAGTTTCAGAGGGTAATTTGTCTACAAATATTCGCCTTGCATTCCATCATTGCATCTCATCCTAAATAAAACAATTAGCGACCATTTCAAATAAGAGTCGATCGATTTTTCATCCTGTAAAATAAAGGGGTATGTTTACGCGGAAAGATAAAGTATGTTTCCAATTACTTCCCGAAATGGGATAGGTCGATCTGCTAAACCTTTCTTGTTTGGTATCATAATTTGAGTTTTGTTTGCCATTTCAATAAGGATATGTGTTTTTAAAGACCAAATACTAAATATAACATAAATGTGCACTGGTGGAACTTTGTTCAACTTTTACGTATTGAAGCTAAATAAAAAATGAACATGCGCGTTTGAAGTTATACATGCTGTCTTGATTAGACCATATCATAACTTAAAATACTGTATTAAATCCCTATAATCGTCAGGATTATAAACAGGTAGTTGTCAAAATAACAAAAACACAAAAACAGTGTTTGAATCTTTTCTATGGAAAGGTTTCATGTATTGCATTGTCGAGTGTCAGGCCCTTTCCATTGCGTATGATTTTAAATCCAATGGTTCAATCTTGGCTTGGATCTGTTCCTTGTGTTACACACTTTTCTTTTCCGCGCGAAAAGTCATGAATTTTCTGCCAATCTATACAAGTTCAGGTTCCATTTAATTATGTTATTATTTAATTACCCTAAGATATCATGATGTGACTGAGCCATAGGCATCCAATAATTAACTTCAAAACGCCGATATGAAAACATATTCGTTGTAACCTTCATTCACACAAATCGATACTTACCCAAGAGCACATTGACATTCAATACAACTTCAAATCAAATAAGGATCATGATTTATTATAATTATCAGAAAATCTATGAGCTTCTTTTCATAAAAAAATCGTTAAAATTATCCGTAGGAGATCTTTAAAGACCATGTTTACGAGCACGGACAATTACTTACAATTACACATTTTTGCAGCAAACTTGTTCACATATATAACAAGCACATTATGTTTTAGTTAGAAATAAATGTTGTAGATGTAGAAAGTAATATATTAAATTGAAATGATAAGAGCTTTTAATATATATCAACCATTGCGTGAACCGTAACATATCGCATGGATAACCTAACATGTTTTCTTTTTCATATGTTTGTCGACATCTAAATTGAATAGAACATTTATCCAAATCTCGGTAATGGATTCAGTGGAAATTAATCAAATTGACATCCTGTGATATAGGTTTACGTCTGCTCTTACACTCTGGTATATTTCAAAAGAAGGCGCCACTGGATGTAAAAGGTTTCTATAACTCGCTCGTTACATTTTGGAAGAAGAATGGGCGCCAGATAAATGCACTCTCAGCATACACGAGGTTTCTTAAAGAAGACAAATATCTGAAGACCTTTGCGGGAATACCAAACACTTCATTTTACCGTTTTCGAATACTTTTGTTTGGCTTTTAATGCATATTTGGACAATCGCATAGACGCCGTTCCTTGACAATGCAGTGAAATCGTTTCATAAACCCGTGTACCTATAATATAAATAAAAAAAATATCGAATTTCTTGAAAATGATCAAACTGTGCATTGAATAATTTCTTTTATGAACACCAATTTTTACGTTTCTCTTGAAAATCATAGCATAAATTAACTGCTGCGTTTGAACTATTTCCACGTAGAAATCTCTTTATATATACGTTTTTATATTTTTATAAATCACGTACGCTTGTTTATTTTAAAGCGATTGCAAGACGGCCCTCTCTATAAACCTTATTACCATGTCCCATAAATCGGATTTTTCTAAGGTTTGTCCATCTGAAGTCGATCAGTTCGTGTCTGACGTCAATATAGAAAAGTTTGAATTATCGGTGGATATTTCGTGGCAAACAAAACCGTCTTCAACAACAGTTTTACGAGAAAGTTTACTTGTTTTGTTAAAAAAAGTTTTACTGTCTACCAAGAGACGAGATGGATGTAGAACGAGGCTGTACGCGCTGGTGTTCTGTGGTTATCTGAACATCCTGAAAACTAGTGAATAAATAAACGTATTATTAATCGAGGAATGTATTAATATGAACGAATATATAAATAAACACGAATGAATGAATGAAGCATGCAATCAAGGTAAAAAAATCAGCTTAGTAAGCAATCCACTTAGCAGTTCGCAATCCATTCATTCAATAACCATTATCAGTTATCAGTGAGTCAGTAAGTCAATATGTTATTAATTAATTAATTAACTAATTTATTTTTGTTGGATCATTTCTCGTTACATTTATAGGAAATCCCTGTTTGTTGATTCAATAACAATTGAAGATCAGCTCGCGATTATACATTTTATCTTCGTTCACATTAAAGATGAATTGTTGGATGTTATACTTAGAATTTAGACCTGTGCAATTTGTGAGAATGTTTTCTAATGAAGACATTATTTCCGCCAACGTTTTGGTTATTGCGGTATTAACCGAACAATTGGAGTTCCGATACGTATGACCACGAGGGCGATAGCCCGAGTAATTTAATAAAAAACATCGGAACGTCTGTATAATAATATGTATAATATTAGAAACATTTTAGTATATAACCCAATATTGCTCTGCGAATAAAATACACACATGGGGACGTCAACACTTCAAATGATTTGAAAAAAAAACTTCGGCTTCATTTATAAAAATTAATTGAATTTTCGAAGTGACGTCATTGGTATTGTTAAACAATGTGAAGCTATTATGCTAATAAATGCAAAATAACTTCAAAATTCATGAAGCGTCAACATGTTTTGTGAACTGTTATTTATACCATGTATTACTAATCTGGTTTTACTGCGCCGCATAATGCAAGAATTATTGCTTAACGTGTACACGTTTATGTTAATTTCCTGGAGTTTTCGGGACTACTTTTGAAACCTTAGGCTTCGTCCATGGTTTATTACAGAATAGCCCACATTAAAGTATACAAGAGGGCAAATATATTCGTAGTTCGCTCACTTGAGTGATATAGTTAATTTGCAAAATATAACAGTTATTTAGCAAGTATAGAAAGTAAACATTATATTCAAAATGTAACCCTATGTGAATAAGACAGTGTACGCCGCGCGCAAACACTTTCATGCACACGGAACAGCGGACGACGGACATCACGGTGAGTTTAAAATTGAACAAAATTCGTATGACTATTGATAATAAATCGTTCAAAATGAAACTCATGATTGGACTAAATCGTTTGTTTTACAAAAACTGAGCTTTATGTGTGTGTTGAAATTCATTTAAACAGACCAGCTATGAATCGTGACGCATCTTATTGTAAACACGTACCAAAAGTACTGTCTCACTCTGATCAGTAATTTTTAAGAGTGTTAGAACTTATTCTTCGATCACTGTCTGGTCGGTCTGCAGAAACGGATGGCCATTACAAGTTACCATACTGAAATATATCAATTGATAATTGGTAGAATACCTGTCTGGTTATATTCTCATATGACGCAGACAAGCCAATGACATTGACAAGCATAACGTGGCAAACCTATTGCTGCCGAAAGCTGTTATTCAAAAATCTGCTGTTTGAGACATTAAGCGCTTTTGTACTAGACATCTGTATATTAATGTCCAGATATAAATCTTCTATTGAATGTCCAGATATAAATATTTTATTGATGTTCCAAAACTTACAGATGGGGTTTGAAAACCCGACTATACCCATTTCGTTTGAAAATGAAAGCTATCTGCTGGTATTGAACAGAAAAAATCGTTCTTTAACGACAACTTGAAATTTTAACGACCAATAAATGTTGTAAAAAACAACATTCTCCGATCATAGAAGCATATACTACCAAATGAATATACTTTAATACTTTCACCGCTCCTTAACACATGCAATACAACATGTGCTGTGTCGGTTGATGTGCAACAGCACAGTCTATACAGTCATGTTTCGTGCGAATGTGATCTGATTTCTGTTTAATTAAGCAAGAAGCAAGCAGGAATGAGGGATATTTTCATCATTATACAGTGCAGTATGGGAAATATCTAATTAATATATAATTTATATGACATAAGAGATAGCAGTCTTAGAATCTGAGGATTGTACGTGTATTGTTCCTCGGAAATCAACGCTGTGTACCGGGCTACATAAAAGCTTTTATTTTGTATGAGATATGAACAAAACACTTCACAACTTATTTAGTTTTTGAGCATTATTTTAGTCACCATTTTGAATCGCCTTTGCAATTGAATTGAAAATGTTCAATCGCAATCTTAGTTTTATACTTAGTCCCTTTCGTAGAATTGTACTACAACACCAAACACTGTGTAAATAACGACTGTAATGGATTGACAATGGGAAAACTCGAGGGGCTGTATAATCGTAGTCGTATTTTGTTTAACATAGTTTTCATAAACACTCTATTGCTATGTCTTTAAACGCGACATTCATATTTTTATCAGAAACGAGTTGATGTAAAGCAAAAGCATATTGTAGATTATGGCATACCAACTGCATTATCATGTCTTCAAACGCAACATTCACATTTTCAAGTGAAAAGATTCGATGCAATTAACAAACGGAACATCATGTTAACAACGTTAAAGCCTTGTGGTCGATGTGGAGATGTAGCAATTATCTCATGTGCTAGCTACCAGTTGATCAATTGAGTACAATTGAATGGGAAACTTGATTGAATACTGGTGACGTGCATGTCCTATATTTTCAAGATGGCTACTGTACCTGAAATCGATGGTAATAGCTTCCGGTGGATAAATATTTTGCAGAGGTGAAAATAATTGGTAATAAGGCATCGTTAATATACTGCCGACTATGTAGCTCGTTAATACAAAATGTGTTCTCACCAATCGTCCCTGAAGTGCCTTAAGGTTCAATCAATAAACATGATTCTTTAAATTTTGTTTTAAGTGTATGTCGTCAAAGGATTTTGTGTAACATGTTATATTTATGCCTAAACACCCATTTAAAGCAAGTTTCGAAATTGAAATTAAATGCTCAAAAAGAAAATTAAAATATAGTTAACATTAAAGTAGTTTCTTTATAACAATGACTTATTTAAACATTGAACATAATTATAAAAAGTACGTATGCCGATTTCCGAACGTTCGAGTCCGGAAACTACGGATACGTCATTTTTGTTTGTTTTGTTTTGCATTTTTATTTAAGCAGAGTCCGCTGTATGTGCCAAACTTGTTTCCGTTTACTGGACGAATAATGCATGACACTTTCATTCATATGAATGGTTAATGTTGGTCGACCCTTTTCGATTTTGTCCAAATATATACACGAACAATGTACGTTTTATACAAAATGTATGGGTTTGATGCATTTACCATATTTGAGATGAAAAACAGAATTTAGATAAATGATCTGAAGTCCTGCAAAATATCAATGTATTCATCTGCAAATCTGATTTCCTAAATGGTAGAACAGTAATCAATCCAACACTAGGCCCCGATGCAAAATACAGACGTAGATATTCCACACAGCAAGTATAATGATCCTTCAGAACATTGCATAGACATACCTATCGTGATAGGCCGGGTGTCATTGTAATGTGCATCTTTGTAAATGTTAATCTATTGAAAATGTAGCAAGAGTTGCACGTGTTTTTTTTTCTATATAATGTCAAGTAAAACATGTAGTTTTGTGAACTGCTCAAATATATTTAAAAAACAACACAATATGAATATAATTTTATTCCACAAATCACAAACAAAAATAATTTGGTTTTGTACAACTTTGTTAATGACAAATATACTGTTTTTCTTAATTATACAAATTTAAGTGTCATTTGTTTTATAAACATTTTTATTATATTAATATATTTTATAAACATATTTATACATACACAAGGATAAACAAATCGTCATTATAATAGACAAAACTACATTTGATGAATTACACGTACCTGTATTAACGTGCATTCTCAAACAATTTAACTGTAAATATTGGAACTTGTATGTCCTCTTTCCATTTATCTGATAACATGCGTTGTGAAATAGTGTAGTTATTAGAAAGGTCATTTTATAAGTTTATGTAAAGACACTTCATTTATTAAATAAAAATATGGTGGGTTCATTCGAAAACGCACGTGCATAATGTAATTCACATACGGTTTGCTTTATCTTTCGTATTCATTTTGTTATTTCTACAGATGGATTAGGCAAAACTCCGATAATAAATGGCATCGTTAATACTTTTTGTAATGGTTTTGTGTACAAAAATACTCATCGCATTCACATATAAGACAATTGAAATACATAACCAGCATCCTAACGTCATTATTTCTATGTTTTTATGATCGTGTTATAACAAAAGATACTTAAAGATCTGATACGTACATGTAAAACATTACGATAAACATATTGTTATTGAAGTTTTTATACTCCGATGATTGAAAATAAATAAATAAAAAATTATCGCTTCATGAGAACTTTTCCAATTCATATTTAGGAAGCATATCAATGTAACACTTTGTTAAATATTAAATTAACGTTTTTATTCTCGTAAAAATTAACAACCCATTATTAAAATCCTAAACCAAATCAACACAGTCGGTTATATTTTAAATAATACAACCTAACGGGCTTCACGGGATATTTTTCTTATTTTCTGCGTAAATACATCCATCTTTACAAATTTAATACCATTTTATGATGTTACTCTATACATATACTGGCAATATTTATTGCAGCTGTAACGAATACACAATATGTTTTACACGTAATGACACTTTATAAGAAGCTTTGGTAGGCACTATTAACAGTTTCAGATACGGCAACAGCCAAATATCTGATTATTAGCGACACAAGACAATAGCACAAATATAATTAACAACAATTTGGCAGATAAGAAAACGGGATTTAAGCTTATTAAATACGGCTATAAAAATAGAAATATTTACTAAATATTCTCTTCGTTGAGTAACATCCGATGGGATTTGATGTAACTAGTAAAGGAATATACTGACTGCGTTCTTACGCTACCTTCATCAATTAAGCAATGGTTCAAACAGAAAAATTATCCTTGTTAATGGTGCACAAAGTATCAAAAGTTCTAGAAGATTTCGCAGAATCCTTCAGCACGAATAGTAACGGGATAAGTAAGTCCGAGAAAGCGTACGAAGCAATATCCCTTAGTGTAATTGGTGTTGCCAAGGAAAGGTTAGGAAAGGCTCATTATATATCATAATATACAAAGCAAATTCAAGTTATTTTTGTTGTCATCACCATAGTATTTGTAATTACACATGAATTACTGTTCATATTAAATATGTGGATGTGATACTTACAATTAAATGACCACATATACATGTACTTCAAATTTGATATACACAATACACAATTAAAGAGAGCAGATTAAAGCATTCAATAAGGTGCGGTTTATCTTGACGTATCATTAGTTAGGGAGTGTTATAAAAGCATAATATACACGCCTGTTGCATCGCCAACGTACATTTTTTTTTCGAACAAATAAATAATTAAACTAGTCCTTAGTTAATGATGCTTCACAAACACTGACAAAAGTGCATGTATTATATAAATGTACATTGTTGTAACAAGTTAAAATGCAAGTAAGATATTCCAAACACGTTTTTAAATCGAAACTCCTCATGCACAATTCGTTTGGTATATAAACACGGCGACTACTAATAGTTGTCACTTGTCCAAACGTCATTTTCAAGGCCAACATCAGAACAAAGTGAATCCTTTTTATCCGATTAAAAAACACAATACTAAATGAACAGTTTATCTGTGTAATGGATGCCACATCGCAATGGACTTCCGCTGGTTTTGCATCATCTCGCTCCAATGCTTGCCCTCGTTTCCGGCCCGCGTCTGACCAATCATTGCACAGCCCACAAACTCGCCGTGACCAATCAAATCATTGTCCACCACGTGACATTCTAGTGTGACCTTAGGCAAGAGTTCAGCTGGAATATTGAACGAGAGAGCCTCGTTCCAGACCGGATTATGCGTCCCCTTTTTAACACTTGTTTTCTTACGTTTCACCTTCTTACCCTCTACCACTAACGTTATACGCACGTACGGATCTAAAATAGATTTTAAAGTCATCTTAAATATTATTTAATACATTTGAAACAACAAAAAATGACCAAACAGAAGAATACATCCCAGGAAAATACTATATCGTTAAAAAAATCATGGGCGGGACGTTTTATTTTAAAGATCAGTCAATTCAAACAGGTACACAATCAGTCAATAATAATTACTGTTAAGAACAAAAACAAATATGCACTTTACACTTGCCTTTGTCGCCATTTGAAAGACCGACGGACATTGAGTATTATGTATACAATTATCAGGTAAATTATTTTCAAACACTTACGCAAACTACTGCAGCAAAGCTCTGATAAGGCGGACAATGCGGAAATAATTGATTTCCTTTTTCTCGCAGAGCATAAACAAGAAGACAATCATATAATACAATCTCTTACCTGACGATGGTGTGGTGGTTGGGACGCGGAGGTCCTTTGCCTTCATGACGACCACGGTGAGTCGTTCTGCAGTTGGCAGATAGCTTAAGGAGAGCAAAACTTCGCCCAGCTCGGCGGATTCCTGAGAAGCAACGTGAAGATTAATTCATGTTAATGTATAATCATTTATATGGGCGTTAAGAAACAATACATTATAAGTTCAACATATCCATCCAGCTTCAGAAGTATTTTTGATGATAGACATAAATGATAAGTATGTTTGTACGTTGTTTTTCAAATTCAAACATTTTGTCCTATTCAGCAGCATCATATACCGTTTCTGATGATAAAAGATCATTGAATATGCTATATAAGCATTATCGAATGCAATAGATGTTCTGCTACCAAAACGGCATAGATAAAACAGCTTATGCGTAAGTGATGTGAACTCCGATGGTGCAAATTACAAGTTGCGGATATCTTATACGTTATTATATAACTTGCCTTATCTGCAAGCCTTTGTAAAGAAAGGCAAATTAGAAACTTCTTATCATTTTACGGCACTATTTACCTAACCATTTAATTCGTTTGATAGGGTAATGTGTCTACAAATATTCGCCTAGCATAGCATTAATACATCTCATCTTACATAAAACAATTAGTGATCTTTTAAAATAGGAATGGATCAAGTTTTCATTCCGTATAATACAGCGGTATATTTTTGGGGAAAGATGTAGTTTGTTGCCACTTAGAGCGCCAACATTGGAAAGGTTGATCGATTATTTTAAAATGGAAACAGTATTTGAAAAACACGTGTTATTTGCCAAGTCAATAAAGATACGAAACGACATCATTTATTCATATGTAAACGCCAATTTGACTGATATAATAATATCCAGCAAACATGATCTAACACCCGACTTGGAAAAAACGTTATAGTCGGTGGGGTTAACGGTAACAATCATTTTATGCCTTGTTTAATTTATTGAGACTTTACTTACCTGATGTTGTTTCTGTACATCACACCACATCTCCACACTGTTGCTGGTTTCCACCTTCGACAGATCTATCCTCACCTCCCCCATCAATTTGTGGCGAGAGAATTTGTCGTAGTCGTAGACCATGAACACCAACGAAGACTCCTTTATGTCATCATACGTGGCGGGAAATTTGAAATATTCGTTATAAAACGGATTGGCTGTCTTGCGCTTCACCGAAGATTGCCGAACGCGCTCGTCTACAGTCGGTTCAAGGTTGACCTTAATGTAGGGGTCACCGGAGCCAACATCTGGTTCCAAACGCTCTGATGGAGGAAGATCTTGTGCTGAAAAGAGCAATGTAGAAAACTGTTGAATGTAAGCGAAAAGCGTACTGTTGTAGGATACCATACTTATAATAACTATTCTAATAATGAGTTTGATTGTCATAACAAATGTATATACCAACTAGTTTATAATTGATTTTGTTCAAATTACAGCATAGCAATCTTGAGAAGACTTAGCTTTGTTAAGCTTTGCCGATTTAACATTAAACTCGCACAAAACTGTTTACAATGCCATGAAGAAATGAAGATGTTTTTAAGACGAAACAAATTCGTTTTAAGATCTGCTAGATTTTGTGTCTTTTATATCGTATAACAAGTTTACGTTAAGGTGGTGGTTTTTCATACAGCAATCATATCTTTTTAGTTGTGTGCAAATCTAATCGTGTTCGTTAGAATTTGTCCCATGATAAGATTACTCAACGGCGGTTTATGTTGTAATGATGATATTAATAATAAGCACATTGAAAAATTGAACAAAAAGTTCATGTAAGATACTTTTTTGTATTGTTAAAACCTATTAAAAAAAAGATTTGTTAAATTCAATATGTGAAATACAACGATGGTGGATATGTGAATTGCAAGGCATTTGCGTATAAAACAGTTTGATCTATTGAACTGTAAAGGGAAGAAAGCAGCACAGAACATATTCATTATTCATTATTGGAGCTCGATATAATTCTTATTTGTGTAGTCAAAACTTCATGACGAGACTTATTAACATTTATGCGTTCAACAGTTAATGGTCTGTTAGTATTTTTCTGTTCGTAATAATTATATTATTTCCTGACTGTTTGACCGTTTGAACAATCCTTAATCGAACTTAACATTTTTCGTTTTCATCACGAAGATTCAACCTTAACGGGATGTGAGAAATATTGAACGGTTCGAGTAAAAAAGAAACGAATGGCGACGTCGCTGTGGTAAGCCAGTTAATTCAATTTATCTTGATTACAGGGACTTGGGAGTAAACATGTAGAGTAGCAAAGAGTCCTTGTAATCGAGACGGAATTGCACAGTAGTTCCCAAGAGGCTTACACGGTCGCGGAGATAGAATGAGTAAAAAATCTGCTGTTGAAATTAATGGTTGTGTCACATGCAACTAAGATCCAATGAAGCCATGTCCATTATTGGCATTTACAGAAATCCGAGCTACGAGTTAGTGAACGGGAGACCTTAAGGACGCTGATGATAAATTAATTGTGGCCATTCCATGATATGTATATAGGTTTAACGACTGCGTACGTTTCATTTGCATTATTTCTTACTAATAATGAACTTGATTCTGTTTAGTCTACACCTAGTTGTTTTTGTTAGATGGTAATTGGCAAAATCTTAAGAATGCGTATAGAGGCTATTTTGATCCCCTTTCCTAAAAGAAAACAGCGCGTGGTGGCGTTTGAAAGATCTTGAGAACTCTTACCGATTTGAGATACGAAACGTCTTATTCATTAAAGCGAGCTCTTCATTACAAAAAATGGAAAACAATATCGAACGTGTCTTGGTTTCAAATTAAACATATTGTGTGTCAGTAGTCTTTTCAGATGACTACACAACACATATTTGAAATATGAATACTGATCATTTTAATAATGTGGTACATACAACAAGAGAAACAAAGAGAAACAGTGGTTAACCTAAATGCACTACTTACGGAATTCAAATGCCATGGACAATTTTTCGTTGGGTGATTGAATATGTTATGCTGGTTACCTTGTTATCGTAGCTATCATTTTCGAATATGTATTTTTTAAGACATAATAGCAAATATACAATACAATTTTGACCAAAATATATAATACTTCTAGTGTTTTTTTGTTTAACATTATATAATATACAAGCAAAATAGAAATGAAAATGTTTGGTTGAAGTAATAAATTTTTTAAATTTAGACCATTACAAAACTTAAAATACTTCATTAAAGCCATGTAATCGTCAGGATTTATAAACTTGTAGTTGTCAATATAACAACAGAAACAGAAGTTGAATCTTTTCTTTTGAACTGTAAATGTTTAATCTTTGTATGGAACTGTTTCGTGTAGAAATATTCCAGTGTCGAGCCCTTTCAAATGTAAAAGCATGCGTTGTTTTGCATATCTATAAAAGTAAAGGTTAATATCTTACTCTTTCAACACCTTTAAATAACATACTGTGACTGAGCAATAGGCACCCAATAATGAATTTCTAAACTCCAATATGAAACATATTAGTTGTTAGCTTTCTTTCACACTAATCGATACTGAACTTAGCGCACGCTGAAATTCAATACAACTTTACATTTAATAAGGAGAATTATTTATAATTATTAGAAAATCTTTAAGCTTTGTTTCATAAATGAACACATTTCTTATCGCGTTTCCCAAATAGCTTTATAAAAATTTCAAGGAGAAAAAAGTAAATCAATGCGTTTGTTCACTATCCATTGGAGATTTATATAGGCAATGTTTACGAGCATGGATAATTGGTCACATTCACACATTGTTGCGGAAAACGTTTTTCACATGGTATTACAGTAAAATATGTAGGTGTTAGAATAACGCAAATTTTCATATATATATACACATTGCCCAATATCAAACAATTTTATAGAGGTAAAAAAGCTGACAAGTTGTTGTATTATTAACTACAGATTAAGCACGATAGCTTTTTAATTGAAATCATAAGAGCCTTCAATGTTTACCAACAATTGCGAGAGCCGTTACATTTCGTCTTGATGACTTAACATGTTTTCTTCTTCATATTTTTGTCGACATCTTAATTGAATAAAACATTTATCCTAATCTCGGTAATGGATGCAGTGGAAATTAATCAACTTGACGTCCTGTGATATAGGTTTACGTCTGCTCTTACACTATGGTGTATTTCAAAAGAAGCCGTCGCTGCGTGTAAAAGGTTTCTATAACTCGCTCGTGACATTTTTGAAGAAGACTTAGCGCCAGATTGCACTTTCAGCGTCTGCAAGGCTTCTCTAAGTAGACAAATATCTGAAGTCCTTTTCAGGAACACTACACATGTCATTTTACCGTTTTCGGATACTCTTTGTTTGGCTTTTAAGGCATATTTAGGCATTCGCATGTCGTATTTAATTGACACAGTCTAGTGATAGCTGTTTATCATTGGAACTGTCAAACGGTTGCACTCAAATGAGTAATGTGTTCATTTCTTAACAGAAATCAAAGGTGAAATCGTGTTATAAACCCGTGTACATTTAATATACTTTTTTTAATTGATCGAATTTCATGAAAATGATCAAACCGTGCTTTTTTACGATTTTTGTCATGAACACCAATTTTTGTGTTTCTATTGAAAACCATAGATTTTGATAAACCGCTGCTTTTGAACACTTTCTGTATAGAAACCTTTTTATCGATTTGCTTCTTTATATCTACTAAATCGTATAACATGTCCCATAAATCGAGTTATCAAAGTATTTACATCTTAAGTCGATCCGTTCGTTTCTGACATCGATATAGAAAATTTTACAGTGATGAGTGTTTTTTATTTTATTGGTGGACATTTCGTGGGCAAACAAAACCGTATTCAACAACAGTTTTATGAGAAAAGTTACAGTTTGATTTAACACTCGTGTTCATGCCTAAGTTGCAATTTCCTTCATAACATAATTTAAGATCGTCAGGTCTATATAAACATATAAACACCGGTATTTTATGTATGTGAATTGATGTTTCGTGAATTCGCTACTATGCTGCTCGAAACAGTTCATCATATCTGTATTGTTATAAATATCATGAATAGTTATTCGATTGCTGAGTGTACAATACAGACGCGATATTATAACCATATCGTCTTTTGCATTATGCACTTATTCAATCATAGCTCATTGACCAAGTATGTGCGAATTCCACAATAGAACATAATCTTATATGACAAAGCAAATATAGGTGTATTGACACTAGAGTTGCATGTACTTGGCAGTATTGTTGGTTGTTTGTTATCATCTCTTTACTGCTTACCTTCTATTAAATGTACGACAAGATCAGACGTTCGAAAGTCGTACTTGAGTCGTACATGCAGACGACCGAAGCTACGATCTAAGGACGACTGTTGTAGCACAGCGTCTTTCCGAGGGTACAGATCTGGTCTTATAGCACCTGTAAAAAATCGCAGCCATCGTAACCAAAGACTTAATTAAGAGGACAATAAGCAGGGCAGGCCCCTTTTTATTTTATTTTTTTTATAATTCGACTTAAACTTACCATACAGTCTCTTTCAACATAATTAGGTGCATATATTCCATTAACAGTGATGTGTATTTGAAGCGATGTTTTGTTAACAACAATCTTTGGTATATTCGTTAAATTGTCCTATTTTTTGCATTATTGCACTTTCCAGATAATAATGCTTACATGTTATATCATAATCAATATCCGTGTAGATATTTAGTACTGAACATGATCTCCCACATAATTCAAACATATTGTTTATACTATATTCCGGTTATTATATCAAGTTCGATATAACTTATGTAACAAATGTTGCTCTGCTCAAATGATTATGGTAGCAAGCAAATCTATTGTCATCAGGTTTAGCACACATAGTGTCACCTCTTTCGTACACATAGACAAGGTCAAGCCTTCATTTTCAGATCTTAGTAACTATATTTGATTCAAAAGGATACAGAGCACAATAATATCGTACCGCACACGGATATTTATGAGCGCGCTTTCGATTTGACTGTTGTTTCCACCACGGACAGGTCAACATACGACATAGTATAATGTCAAGCACATCTATTTCGAACATAATGACGTAAGACGTACTCAATTCACCAAAGGCCATAAACATACCAAAAAGGCTAGGAATCTACAAAATGAAAACCATGAGTTAACCAGTTGAAGGCCATCACGTTATCAAATGAAGACCATGAACGTACCAAACCGAAGGCCAAGACTTAACCATATGAACACAATAAGTCTACAAAATGAAGACCGTGAAATTACTAAATGAAGTCCATGACATTACGAAATAAAGGCCAGGAACATCGTTATTAAATATCATAAACTTACCCAGTCAATACCATAAATGTAACAAATTTATCAAAGGACATGAACTTACCAAATACAGACCATACTTTTCCCAAATAAAGACCAATAACCTACAAAATGGCCATGGACTTACCAAATGAAGGATCAAAGACGTAACTGTCAACGCTCGTGTCACTTCGTGCACTTATGCTGCTCGTTTCCTCGTTGCACGTGAAGGGATCACTTTTGATACTTCCACGTGACATTGTGGAAATACTACCACGTGACGAGATGGATGTAGAACGAGGCTGCACGCGCTGGTGTTCCTTGGTTATCTGAACATCCTGGAAATATGAAATTCAACACATGTGAATCGGGGAATGTATAAATAGACGAAAAAATGTATGAATGAACATCAAAGAATAAATGAAGCAATCAATCAAGGTAAAACCAGTTTAGAAAGCCATCCACTCAGTTTTCCACAATCCCTTCATTCAATAACTACTATCAATGATCAGTGAGTCAGTTTGTCAATATGTCTATATTTGTTTCATATTTATTGTATCATTTCTAGTTGAATCTTTAGGAAATCCCAGTTTGTCGATTCTTTAGCAACTGTATTACAATTAATTACAATTTAAAATGTAAATGTAATACAATTAATTCTTCGATTACATTTAAAATGACTTCTTTGATGTCATACTTAGAATTAAGATAACTTGTGCAATTTGTGAGAATGTTTTCTAATTAAGACATCATTTCCGGTAACGTGTTGGTTATTGCGGTATTAACCGAATGATTGGAGTTCCGATGCGTATGAACTACAACCACGAGGACGATAGCCCGAGTAATTGAATAGCACGCATAGGAACGTCTGTATAATATTAGAACTATTTTAGTATATACTCCGATCCTGCTCTGCGAAAAACTTACACACATGCGTTTTCGTGCCGTCTGCACCTCAAAACAATTTGAAATGACGTCGGCTTTATTTATAAAATATGAGTGCATTTTTAAAGAGACCTCAAAGGTATTGTTAAAAAATGTGAAGTTATTATGCTAAAAAATGCAAAATAAATTCAAAATTAATCAAGCATAAACAGTTTTGTCTGTAAACTGTAATATATATGATGTATAACTAATTTGGTTTTACTGAGCTTCATAATGCAATTTATGTTTAAAGTTTGCACGTTTATGAAGCTGATCAATGTCCTCGAATTTTTAATTTTACTTCTTTGTTGAAATGCATTGAAACAGAACAGCTATGAGTCGTTAAGACAAATACATTTAAACGCGTACCAAAAGAACTGTCTCACAATACGTAGAAATTATTAAGAGCGTTTAAAACATATGCTTCGACGACTGTCTGGTCGGTTGGCAGGAACGTATGGCCATTACAAGTTTCCATACTGACCTATGCCAATTGGTCATTGATTGATTTCATGTCTTGTTTAAGTCTCTTGTGACGTAGACAATGCCAATGGATTTGTCAAGCATAACGTGGCTTACCTATTGCTGCCGAGACATAAATCTGCTGTTTGAGACATTGACTGCTTCTGCTCTAGACATCTTATATTTATGTCCAGATATAAATAGTATAATGATATTCCGAAGCTTAAAGAAGGGGGCTGAAAACCCGACTTTACCCATTGCCTTTGAAAGCTAGCTTCTAGTATTTAACAGAAAACATCGTGCTTTAACCACCAATAAAGTGTGTACATACACAAAAACATTCGCCCATCATTGAAGCACATAATATAAAATGACGTATACGTCAATACTTTCACCGTTCTTTCGTAGAAGCAAGGCAAAAGGTGCTGTGTCGGTTGTGGTACCAACACGCATTTCTGCCTAGCCACTTTTTATGCAAAAGTGATCTGATTTATGTTTAAGTAAGAAAGAAGCAAGCAGGTATGAGAGATATTTGCATCAGAAAAGAATCCCAATGTTCAACAATGCAGTATGGGAAATATCTTATTAATATGACATAAGAGATAGTAGCCAATGTAGCATCTTCGTACTAATAATCTGAGGATTTTACGTGTATCGTTATTAAACAAATTCTTGGACATAAATGCGGTGAAGCCTCGCGAAGGTACGAGGGTACCAAGTTACATGAAAGCTTTAATTGTGTGTGAGAAATCAACTAAATACTTTCATTTGCAATCCCTCCTTGAGAATTATTAACGCCATCATTCTGATCGCCTTTGCTGCCATTGGGTTGATAATGCTAAATCGCAACTATAATTGTAAACTTGAAAGTCCATTGATTTTACTACAGATAGCACACGACCAAAGTGTAAAAAACGACTAAATGGCAACGACAATGTCAAAGCGAAAGGCTGTAGACTATAAGTCGTATTGTGTACACAATTGTCATAAAAACTGCTTTACCATGTCTTCAAACGCGACATGCAAATTTTGCCGGAAACGAGTTGATGTTAAGAAACTGTTTTTGTACAGATTGCAAACAAACTGCATTATCATGCTTCAAACGCGACATGCAAATTTCCAATCGAAATGATTCGATGTAATGAACGCCGGAACATCATGTAAACAACGTTAAAGCAATGTGGTCGATGTGGAGATGTAGTAATTATCTCATGGGCGAACTACCAGTTGATCAATCGAGTGCAAATGAATGACCAACTGCATTGATTTCTAGTTACGAGCATGTCCTTTGTTTTAAAGATGGCTTCAGGACCGGAAATCGATGCTGATAACTTCCGGTGGATAGATATCTAGTCGAGATACGAGGTTGTAATTATTTGTTATAAGGACTCGTTAATCAACTGCCGACTAAGTAGCTTGTACATACAAATGTGTTCTTACCATTCGTCCCTGAAATGCCATTTATGGTCAATCAGTTAATATCATTCAAATGTTAGTGGATACCGTCAAAGAATTTTAATTAAGATGTTATATTTTTGCGGAAATAAACATTAAAACAAGTTTTAAACATTCACACTCAGTTGGGCATTCAAAAATTTTAACGATTGTTTATTTTATCATATTGCTGGCGAAATTGTATATTTTTAGAAATAAGTATCAGAACAGCATACTACATATTAATCAATTGAATACATATCATCAGAATAGGCTCAACATTGGAGGAGAAGATTGCTTTAAATAAAGATAAAATAGAATTGTTTTGCAAATTTGGAACAGTTTCTTAACATAAATTAACATAAATTATAAAAACTGAAGTCTAAATATTCATTTTACGCTTCGATCTGTTCGTCGAATTGTTTATAATTATGTTTATTGTTACTGTCTCATGTAATACGTTCGACAGATATGTTTATGGTATTTTTTCTATTGTTTTATTTGTATTGCTATTACTACCGGTGTGAAACTATATTGTTTATTGATCAATATATATATATATATTTTATATAAAGAAAAAAGTTTTAAGAAAACATTTTAAGGATAATTTTGATTTTAATAGTTTTCTTTATACGAATGACTTATCGTTAGCATTAACACTTATTGTAATAGTTACGTATGTCAATATTACAACGTTCGAGTCCGGATAAGTCAAAGTTTTCTTTGCTTTTTCATCTACGTCGAGATTGAGTTCGTTGTTAGCGCAAATAAACCTTTTTGGCGTTTACTTGACGAATATTGCATAACGTTTTGATTCATGTTTATGGTGAATATTGGTCAAACTTTTGGATTTTGTCCAAAAACTTAATGCGCCATCGCACATACATTCAATGTCTTAACAGTATTGAAATGCACATTTGCTTTATAAATATGCTTAATAAACAAAAAGTCATGCTGCATCCATGGGCTTTTGTTGTAGGCAACACTAGGGACATGCGAATTGAAAATTATATTTACCAACAATTACACAAACGTTAGTTGACTTTCATGTTAAAACCAACAATCAAACCATATAGATTGATCGATTTGCATTTGCATGCAGAATTCAGAAAAGTAGAGTTGCGCGGCAGAATTACGAGTTTGTGCAAAGTAAATTAATGAAGTTCGTGTATGCCAAATGTTAAAGCAAGCATCCAATTTGGCTATTGCGTTCATTAACAATGAAAACATGGTTGTTTTTTTATTTTACAAAGACCTGTCTTAGATGGTTCTAACACAGCACTCTTGTTATTTGATGACAAAATGCTAAACATGTGCGATGACGGATATGTTTTTCTAATTGACTTTCTAGTTATAAATGTTTGAATATAATAAAACCTTGACATTGGTTGTTATGCGTATTTGATTGCATTAAGTCAAACTGCATATAAAGCGTAGTAGTTTGCTATGGTGGATGTAAAGGTTTCGAAAGGATACATATGTTTGCAAAAAAATTAAAGACATACAAAGGATCACATACTGCAAAAATACGTACATCGGCAACTTCCGTTTGCGCGCGTCTCAGGCACTTTCGTTTAAGTTTGCTCATTGTGGAAACAAGCTCCATTGTCAACGACAATGTATATTTTCCTTCTTTCTTGGTATCTTTCAAGCACTATTCAAACACGCAATTTAAGCTCTGTTGTCAATATAGGAATATCGATTTAAAGCCACGCTAATTGCTATGTTAACTCACACATTCTCCACATACGCAAACATTATAAAAGAAACGCATACTTCAACCTTCTAAACAATTTTTAGTTTCTGTTATATACATTATTTTAACGCAAAGTTAACACACATTTAAACAAAACCGCATGCCAACAAAACAGTTTTAACGCATATCACAGCAAGTCTGAACGGCTGTTACATCTCTTTATACCAGTTCGCAGCCGATAGTTCTACGACTGTGGCTTCATCTAGTAATGCAATACACCGGAGTGGTTAACCGATTGGACAATCTTTTTCCCATTGCAACGATGTTAATGCCCTAAACCAGAGCGCGCTCGGCTATTGCCAATCTCCAATTTCAACGTAAGTCTTCCCTATGATCCAGCTTCAAAGAGACCTTTAATATAAAATGATGTTGTTTCGCTGTGGGTATTTTATTATAAATTCGCGTCGCACGGGCACTAAAACACGATCGATACGCTTAATGTCCGCTAGCAGCAATTTTGAGCGCAAGATTATACGTAAAGTCCGAGGCCATTTAATGCGATAAAAAGCGCAACAGCTGTTGCAGCCTTATTTGTTTCACTTGAGACTACAGACGTCCTTAATGTTGCCACATTTTATACTTTAAAGGCACAATAGATGCCAACGGAGCCGTCGATAGTGTCAAAGAATATCAGAAAAAGCACCTCTTATTTTTGAAAGGTTTACGTGGAAATCTTCAAACAAAACGTCAGGCTTCATACATCGGCTTGTTATGTAGACAACAATAGCGGAATGAATTTGAACATTATACTTACCGACAATGCAGCAAACGTTAGTGGACTTTTATGTTTTAGCAAAACATCAAACATCAATCGACTAATTGGTATGCGTATGCCTAATTCAGAATAAGAAGATCTAAGCGGCACAATTACGAGTTTTGCAAAGCAACATGATGTAGTTCGTGTATGCTAAATAGAAAAGCTCGCATGCAATTTGCCTATTTCGAACATCCATATGTTTTCATTGAAAACACCGCTGATAAAATGCTGATCATGTAGGATAACGGATATTGATTCTCTAATTCTAAAAGTCTTAATATTATAAACCGTGAACGTTGATTGTTTTGTATATTCGATTGCATTAAGCCATACTGAAAATAGAGCGTAATACTTTTTTTGGTGGATGTTAAGCTTTCGATATGATAAATAATTTTTCACAAAAAGACATTAAAATGATCATCAATTGCAAAAATACGTACATCGGCATCGGCAACTTCCGTTTGCGCGCGTCTCAGGCACTTCCGTTTGAGTTTGGTCATTGTGGAAACAAGCTCCATTGTCAACGAAAAAATATATTTTTCTTATATCATGGTATCTTTCAAGCACTCTTCAAACACGCAATGTAAGCTCTTTCGTCAATATAAGAATATCGATTTAAAGCCAAGTTAACTGCTATGTTAACCTACAGATTCTCCACATACGCAAACGTTATGAAAGAAAAGCACACGTCAGCCTTCTCAACTGTTTTTAGTTTCTGTAATTTACACTCATAATAAGTTTCTTTAATATACATTAATTTCACGCAAAAGTAAACAGACTTTCAAACAAAACCGCGTGTCAACAAAACAGCTTTAACCAATATTACAGCAACTCTGAACGACCGTTACATCTCTTTATACCAACTCCCAGCCGATAGTTCTACGCGTGTGGCTTCATCTAATAAAGAAATACACTGGGGTTGTCAACCGATTGGACAATCTTTTTCCCATTGCAACGATGTTTATACCCTTAATCACAGCGTGCTCGGCTATTGCCAATCTACAATTTCAACGTATGTCTTTCTTATGATCCAGCTTCAAAGAGACCTTTAATATAAAATGATGTTGTTTCGCTGTAGGTATTTTATTATAAATTCGCGTCGCTCGGGCATTAAAACATGATCGATGCGCTAAATGTCCGCTAGCAGCAATTTTGAACGCAAGATTAAACGTAAAGTCCAAGACCATTTAATGAGGTAAAGGGGAGCATTCCGCAACAGCTGCTGCATCCTTATTTGTTTCATTTGGGACTACATACGGCGTTAATGGTGCCACATTTAAGCCTGTTAATGAACAAAAGGTGCCGACAGAGCCGGCGATAGTGTCAGAGTACATCAGAGAAAAAACACTTCCCATTTTTGCCAAGTTTACATAAGAACCTTCAAACAAGAATCCAGAATAAAACGAGCGTTTTCAAAACATATTGCCTTCAATTGTCCAAGGCTACACGTTATATGATAATATTATTCACTAATGCAGTTAAAATACCAGAACTTGTTACGATAACTGACAATTCTCATTCGTAGAACCACACCTTGACTACATAATTACATACATCATACCGCCGCGGATATAGTAATTGCTTCTCCGTTCCTACTCAGAAAAAATGACTTATTCAAGATTATAGCCTTCTTTTAACCTATAGGTATTTTGCGAACAGTTAATGACATATCGATGTTGCCATAGTTATTTTCGAGGTGCACAGGAACTTAATACCCGTCGCATCGAGCGGTCATTTGTCTGGAATATAAGCCAATTTATATTACTAGCCTTAAGGATATATACGTAATTTCATTCACGTGTGTAGAAGATTAAACATTCAGATGGAATTTAGTTGCTGTTTGCATAGTTTTTAGACCTTTTATGAAAAAATGGAAAAAGTATTGTGAAAAAAGACATTACTGTTGCAATATTGTGACAAGGTCTATACACTTCATGGTCTATTCTTGAAAATATGAAACTTTGAACTAAATGTATGTTTTGTTCACTATCACGTTATAAATAATGTATTTTCAACACGTTTAAAAAGCTTATGTACTGTTGACCGCACCCATGAACCGTTGTGTCCGACAAAATTATTGCAAATAATAAATTTATTTTTGGCGAGTATTTTTTTTCAGCGAATATCACATTGTTGGGTGTGCTTGTTTATAAAAGTCCAAGAAAGTGCGTTAAAGCACATATCATTTTATTTGTTATGTTCATATATTAATAGCATGTCACTTTTTCATAAAATATACTTTTCCGAGCAAATATCCGGCCAATTCAGCATTCAAAAGTTAGAGGACAGGCCTTGTCACATGACTTTAGGTTAGGTAACGTTGCATATCTTAAACATGTCCCATACTTTCCATCTGTAAAACGTCAATTACAACATAGTCAAATATATTTGCCTAAATCAAAAATACAATTGATAAATATCTCAAATATATTCCAACTGAGGAAACGTTGGTTCACATAAATAGTCGCCTTCGCGGTATTGTGCAGTTACCTTGTCAACAAAGAGACGTCGAATCTCGCATTGTCGCCGAATTCAACCTTATGGTCACTGTATAAATCATGAGATGTTAAGCATTTTGATGTCATACAAGCAAGTGACACTATTTAAAACATGCTATGTAAGTGTTGTTCATAGTTGTTCAAAATTAACAGCACGCCATTGTATACAGGACAACATAATGATTGAATGTATAGTAACATGCGTTTATAGAAATTAGTAACCAGCAATAATAAGTGTTTCACTAGTGCTGTGGACACCAAAATCACGAAGTTTAAATTGCGATAACCTGAATAACATGAGCGACTTCAAACATTTTGCGTTCAATTGTATATAGAAAATGAGTCCATTGTCATAAAATGTATCATGAAAAAAAGTGTACGTAACACAAAAATATATATGAAACTGTGACGATTCATAGAGCAGTGTTTACATGTTTATACAAACACTTCACTTTCATTTAATTGTATGAAAACAGGTTGTTTAAAAATATCTGTTCTAAACCAATAGTTACATGATGCAAAAAGCTTTACAGAATAACCTAATGGAATGAACGAACATGTCACACGGATAATTTATTTCCGGTTAGTGCATGCCAAGAAATACAATGACCAAAAACGAACCAAGGTAGGTTGTGAAAATAATTATTTCTTCGTTTCATACCCGTTTTGTGTGCCTGTATTATTAGTTAACAACTTTCCCGATAAACAGCTGTTGTACATCCATTGCAATATTTACCAGCCATTATCAACAGATAACAAATCTTTAATCGTTAATAAGAAGTTATAAGAACACAAGAGTAATACTTTCAATTAGCTAAACACATGTTGTGCTGCAGTGTATGTATGTAAACGTATGTGCTAAGATACATGAAAAATAAACAAGTAACCTTTCGTTAATAACACAAGAACGGTAAACACTATAAAACTAACACACCAAAAATAGTCCGTGCAGACATTTTAAAATAACATGCTGACATGTATGCGCATTAAATGTGGACATAGGAATTCAATACTTGTACAAAATGATCACGTTAATTGAATAATTGTCGCAAATACTACGCTTAATTTACACAACAAAACGTATGTGCATGTATAGACTTTAGCATTAATAATATAATGTAATAAAAGTGGTCATTTTGTAAAGACTTTTTAAGAATTTAGATTTCGAAGCTTTACTACGATACAATTTTGATCGTTAATATTAAACCGCAACAAGTACATGTCACGAACATATGCTTCAAAAAATTCTTAACGTTTTTTAACACCGACGAATGCGTACAATTTATGTGCTCAACCAAAATACACCGAACACAGTCTATTTTAAATTATATGTGGAATTACACAAGGACATGTATGTCACAATTAATAAACGAATAGAAACATTATAGTTGAAATTTTCCTACATGGAAACCTTTTAAAACACTCTTGTAATGGGCCACTTGTCCAAAAGATAAAAGGTATAAATCAACAACATCAAAAAGGACATTTTGCTCTTATAAGGCGACATTCAAAATGGCGTTTTTTATAAGCTAATTCACTTCTTGGCAGCCGATGGAATATTATTACAGACGCCGAGTTTCTCCATTGGTAAATTACTAATCTGATGTACCGAACGTCAATTCCAGGGTCTAGCAATTCATCAACAAAAACGGACAGTTATGGTTATAAAAATATATCTGTAAGTATGTGTTCTAATTCATCTGAATTCGGTTAAGTCACAGTCAGTATACAGCATTTTTGACAATCTAATTTAAATTTCAGATTAGTAACAAATGTGTGTGTGAATAACATTATTACATGGTTCAATCCAACAGCACTACTGAAGGTCAGGAGAAGGACATATATAAATGTTTACATAATTTGTCCGTCTACAAAATATCAGACAGTGTGCACTTGAGAACAATGACATTTGTATAATCGACATGCTTTTTCAGAAAAATGTAAGCTCACAAGTCGATATCTATATTAATGAATGGATAAAATTGTAAGAACGCTAACGCTACTGGACTGCGAAACAAAATAAGTAACTTTCAACATTGGCAAATGAAAACTTAATATTGTATAAAAAAAGACATTCATCAATATAGCTGTATATAACATAATAATGACTAATCGTTAATAGCAACGGTTTGCATTATTATAAACACACACTCATTCTCTTAAACATCAGTCCAGGCAAAATGTGTTTGAAATATATTTTAAAATATCAAATATAAACTAATTAATTTAGTGATACTTCCATTAAAACAAGCCTTTACCTCTCAACAGATAACTCTTGAGTATTTACAAACACTTTTGATGATAATGCACGGCATTACTACATTATCGCATTATTGTTATCAACAGTAGGGCAGTGCTAAGAGCCGTCTTCCATAAATTTGACACTGAATATACCCTGTAAGCCACTATTTCCCTTCACTGAAATGTTCCATTACCATTAACAGGAGGGAACCCCGCCAGCCCGGACGAGTTGGTAATTGATGACTACACTTACATCCAGACCTGTGGTGTGATATTGATTTACAGAGGGCGACACAAATCTTGTCTTATAATACCGACTAACATCTCGTATTTAACGTTGAGCATAATTGTGTCGTTGAAGCCCGTTCTCCAATGGAATAATCTAAACGCATCTGACAAAGACCGAAATAATTTAAGGGACTTTTTCCGAGATTTGGGACATTTTTTTGAAGTGCGTCGTTCAATGCCTTAAATTGCTCGAGTTTTCCACGGAGCTGTAGAGTTTTATTATATTGACAAAAATGTTATATAAGAAAGATTAACCAGCGTCATTCGGATTTAAGGGCTAATGCCTAAACAACTGAAGGAAAACATAAGAATCATTCAAAATTATTCAATCGCTTTGCGTTTGTAATGATTGATAATTATTTTAATTTCACTTTGAATCTACGTTTAACAAAAATAAACGATACAAAAATGTGTTTTATTAATGGTGGATAATGTTTTGCACATGGCATTTGTGGTGAAAAAAATAAGCAATGATAGTGACGTAATCTTACTGAGACAAAACAAATCCTACGGTAATAAACGTGATAAAGAGTGGCAATTTTTACATGATTTTAAGGTTGCTTATACGGAATGTAATCCAGAATAAAATACAACACTGACGGTTGTCCATAAACATACACCACTTGCTAAGAGATCTGAAGCATATCAGAGCAAACTGCATGTAATGATGCTAATTTGCGGTTGTCATTTTACCAGCGATAGGACTGTCTGTAATATTGATCTTTCTCTGTACAAATTGTGTCGTTCGTAATCCTATTAGCTGTTCACAGGTTATACTTAACAGGTCGTCAGAGATTGATTGGGGGGACGTACATCAACATACGAAAACAGTATGCGTGGGAGTGTTTCCTTTTTTAAGAAATTGCGTTATATCAAGCATATTATTTTCTTATAACATCACAACCTTCGAAACTGACCGTTCGAAATGGAGCATCTTTAAAAAGGCATTGATGGAAATATAGTGATTGATATTGCCTTTGAAATGCATCTGATTTCAGATATAATTCATACTTCATTAAACCACCCATAACAAAAAAAACTAATTTGAATGTGTAAAACGGGTCTTCCTAGATTAGCATAAAGGCCTAAAGGGTCATATGCCGCTTATCCGAGTTTATATTACTAACTGTCAAATATTACGTAGGTTTAAAACTGAAGAACACTGTTCAAACACAATGTTATATAAATTTAGCAATCACATGACCTCTTTAGTATTTACAAACGGTTCTTTAATTTGACTTCGTGGCATAGACTTCTACTCAACAGACCCAAATCGAATTCTGAATATTTACGAGACAATTCTGACTTAGTTGCATCTTCTTTTGTAAACAAATTTCTCCTTGAGAGTGATAACAGCATTTACTGCAAAATGACGCATTGGATATATTCTCTGGTAGTTTCTGACCTCACAGGTTCAAACTCGACATGTTCGTATTAGGTAATATTCTCGGACAAGGTTTCATTGAGATTGGGAAATACATCAGATCTCTGGAGTTCAATAAGCTTCTTTTTCAATTTGAACAAGCTTTTAACTCGACCTTGATATTATGGGGTCAAATGTTCAGACTAAGTATTATGAGGAATGGGAAATAAGTGAGACCTCTTGATTGCTAAAAGGCTTTTACTTCAAAATGACATACTTTTGACTAAACAGAACTTTTGCAGAACTCAGTCTAGATAACATATTTTTCAGATCAAGTTTCGTGAAGATTGGTTATATGTGACCTAATGAGTGTCAACGAGTTTTTCTATATGTCAATCTCGACCTTGGTATAATTGGGACGAATGTTCTTATCAAGTGTTATAAACATTGAAAAATTATTATTGCTCCTTGTTAACAATGATTATTTTTCGTTATATTTGATCTAGTGACAAAGGATAAGATTCCATGCTACCTTGTTTCAAAGTCGGCCCTCATACATATTGGGATAAATATTGTAAACAAGATTCATAAAGAAAAGACATGAAATGTACCCTCTAGTGTAAATGATACTGACACAGGACGGATGACAGAGCAAAAGCGATTACAACAGTTCACCCCACATATAAACTGAAAATATGTGTATGACTGTGTATGACTATAGAAAAAAAACATGTTCACAACATTATGTACTGCACCATCACGTACATGATCCACATCCGTTTGAGTGCGTCTCAGGCACTTCCGTTTAAATTTACTCATTTTAGCCAAAAGCTCAATGGTATGCACAATTTCCAGACTTTTCTGGTCGACTTGAATTTATTCCAAATGCTTCATCAGCACGTAAACAACAGCACAAATTTTCCGGTACCTCACAGTTCACACAATTTTCAGTTGGTAGGTTTGCAAAACGGTGCCAGTGCAATTCGACTAAAATGTATGGCCAATGAACTTTTAATAAAATTTGCTCTTCCGACGTAACCACTGTATTGCGTTGCAACACCGGAAGGACCTTTCAACTTCCTAACTAATCAACTTATCAACCTACAATTAGGCAATCATATTTCTACATATTTTCATAAACTCGTAATATTTTATGCACTGAAGTCTAAACCGATTGGAAAACCTCGTTTCTAATCTTGAACATTTGTACAACTCAATAGTGTTATCTTATTCCGACGGTCTATTTTGTAAATACGATTGCTATACCATTATGCTATATATATAAGCTTCGAAGCCTTGCTTGACATGGACGTACGTTGTTTTGTTGTGCAAAAGTTTATTGTTATTATACATTGTAATGCACATTCAGTAAAGCACGATAGATACGGGGTTCTTCCCACACGTTCTCACTGTTGGCGCAGCAGCCTCTATAAGAAAGCTTACAGAGGCGTCATATATGTAAAATAAAGTAACAGTCGAAATACAAGTACGTCTTGATAAACCCCATCTGCATGCCGCCTTGCTGATCATTTAATTTAAAACAACAACAAGAGGTTGCGAGTAGTTCATTAAGGTTATAAGATAAATAGATCATCTAGTAAACATCTTCTTAAAGCTTACCGAGCCGCACTTACCTAGAATAATTCTTATCTTACGAATACAAATATGTGATACGAAATATGCACATATTAATATAATGCTATGTTTATATTTAATGTCAAAGATGAATGTGCCCGGCTGATATCACCGTAATGCACTAGATACGTACTCTGAAAAGTATCTCATGAACGCAACCAAAAGTAACTATTTTAATCCTCGCTAATGTAGTTAGGTCGCTGCATTAGTCGTCTTGTGGCGAATGAGACGCCCTCTCGATAAAATAAAGTTTTCTTATTTGTACTATAATGTTTTAAAAGCAAATGTCCATATGCCTTATTGCATTTCTGTAATATCAGTTGCTTCATACGTTGAAATGCTAAGTTGTAATGCGATTATGTGTTATATCTTCTGTATTAGGGTAAGCCTTGTATACAAGAAACAGCTTTGGGATCAATAACAAAATTCATTCACTTTATTATGATACAGGCCGTCCTGTAAATGCGACATTTTCATGAGGAAACGAGTACGATTAAATATGAATTGTTTTACGTCTTCAAAAAGACGAATACATGTACAATTATAAACATTGACCAAACTTGTCATAAAACTTTCTACGATCAATTATACGAACGAAATTGGCATCAGACCTCTAAATGAGGATATAATTTAGTTTACTGTAACATTGAAATTCAGTAATTGCTTTCAAGTTGCTAGTCAGTTACAATACCATTTGCAATTACTTTGCCTACTGGTAATGACATGACATTATCATGTCTTCAAACGCGACATGCACATTTGCACTGGAAATGATTCCATGTTATGAACGAACAGAACATCATGTAGACAACGTTAAAGCCTTACGGTCAATGTTTAGATGTAGTAATTATCTCTTGTGCTAACCAGTCGATCAATTGAATGTAAATGAATGGCAAACTGGATTGATTACTGGTGATGTACATGTCCTATATGTTCAAGATGGCTACTGGAACGGAAATCGATTGTGATAGCTTCCGGTAGATAAATAATTAGTCGATATACGGTTATATGTTTTTGTAAAAAGGCCTCGTCAATCAACTGCCGACTATCTAGCGTGTACATACACATGTGTTCTCACCATTCGTTCTTGAAGTAAAATTAGTTTCAATAAGCAAACGTATGATTCTTTATATTCTGTTTTTTTAAGTGTTTGCCTTCAAAGGATTTTGTATAACAGGTCATATTTGTGTTGAATAACACTTTAAAGTAAGTTTTAAACTTAAAATTCATTGTTCGAATAAAATATTTAATGACAATTTTAATTCTTTGTTTTAATGATTTATAGTAAGCATGAACACTAATTATGATAATTACGTATTCGTCTTTCATAACGTTCGAGTTCGGATAAGTCAAACTACGGATACATCAAAGTTTGCGTTTGCATTTTCATCTAAGTCGAGATAACACGAGTCCGCTGTATGAGAAAATAAACCTTTTTGGCTTTTTCTTGACGAATAATGCATCACGCTTTCATTCATTTTTATGGCGCATGTTGGTCAAAACGTTTGGATTGTGTCCAAATATATACACCAACAATAACGTTTTATACAAAATCTGTGGGTTTGATGCAAATTTTCATTAACAATATGTAAGGTGCGAAATTGAACATTCTACCAACCGACAATGCAGCGAACGTTAGTTGACTTCAATGTTTAAGCAATACATCAAACCAAATCGATTGATTGGCAGGCGTATGCAGAAATTAAGAGTAAGAAGATCTGAGCGGCATAATTACGAGATTTTGCAAAGTAAAATAATGAAGTACTTGTATGCCAAATGGAAAAAAAAACATAAAATTTGTCTATTGCGTTCATTTATTATTTAAAACATTGATGTTATTTCATTTAAAAACACCTTTCTTCTTAGTGGGACCAAACAAAACATGAACTATATTGATTTGCTGACAAAATGCTGAACATGCACGATGAAGGATATATACGTTGACTTTCTAATTCTGAATGTTTGAATATTATAAGACATAAACGTGTATTGTTGTGCGTATTTGATTTCATTAAGCCAAACTGAATATAAAGAGTAATATTTTGTTTTCATAGATGTAAAGGTTTCGAAATTATAAATTTGCTTGCACAAGAACACAGACATACAAAGGGTCATATATTGTAGAATACATACATCGGCATCGACATCGGCATCGGCAACTTCCGTTTGCGCGCGTCGCAAGCACTTCCGTTTGAGTTTGGTCATTGTGGAAACACGCTCCATTTTAAACGAAAAAGTATATTTTCCTTCTATCTTGGTATCTTTCAAGCACTCTCCAAACACGCAATTTAAGCTATGTCGTCAATATAAAAATATCGATTTAAAGCCACGTTTACTGGTATATTACCTCACACAATCTCCACATACGCACAAAGTATAAAACAGACGCACACGTCAACCTTCTTAACAATTTTAAGTTGCTTTAATATACATTAATTTTTAGTTTCCTTAATATACATTAATTTCACGCAAAGATAACCCACTTGTAAAAAACACCGCAAGTCAACAAAACCACTATCATAGCTACTCTGAACGGTCGTTACATCTTTTTATACCAATTCTCAGCCGATAGTTCTACGCTTGTGGCTTCATCTTGTTATATCGGCGATATTTTTCCAACTACAAGGATATTCAACCACAACCACAGCGCGCTCGGCTATTGCCAATCTCTAATTTCAAAGTAAGTCTTCCTTCTTTTCCAGATTCAAAGGCACTTTTAATATAAACTGGTGTTGTTTCGCTGCGGGTATTTTATTATAAATTCGCGTCGCACGGGCACTAAAGCTCGATCGATGCGCTTAATGTCCGTTAGCAGCAATTTTGGTCACAAGATTACGCGTTAAATCCAAGGCCATTTTATGTTATAAAAAGGTGCCTTCCGCTACAGCTGTTGCAAACTTATTTGTTTCACTTGAAACTACAGAGGTCTTAGTAGTACCACTTTTAGTCTTTAAAGGCACACAAAGTGCCGAAGGAGCCGTCGAGAGTGTCAGAGTACATCAGAAAAGCACTCCCTATGTTGGCCTTGTTTAGGTAGCAATCTTCAATCAAGAATGCAGAAATGAAACAGCGTTTTCATTTTTTTTTGCCTTTTAATGTCCAAGGCTACAAGTTATCTCTTAATATGATTTAATGATGTAGTTAAAATGTTGCGATCACTGACCATAATTACTACCGCGGCTACAGTAATGGCTTTTCAGTTCTTACTAAGATGAAAAGACCAATTCAAGATAATAGCCTTCCTTTAACCTTAAGGTACTTCGCGAACAGTTAATGGCATATCGATGTTGCCATAGTTTTTTTCGAGGTGCACATAAACTTAATACCCGTCGCAGCAAGCGGTCATTGGCCTGAGAACATTTGCCAATTTATATTACTAGCCTTAAGGATATAACAAGTAATTCCATTCCAGTGTGTAGAAACATTCCGATGGAATGTTGTAGTTGTTCGTATAGTAATAACACCTTTTTGAAAACATGGAAAAAGTATTTTAAAATTTACAATGATTATACAGTATTTTGACAAGAGTTGCATATATGTGAATAAATGCTCAAACTACCATGTATTATATTCAGGAATTCAAATATAAAACGTTGAACTAAATATGCTTTCAGTTCACCATCATGTAATTATTAAATACTATCAACGTTTAAAATATTTGTTCTGATGATCGCACCCATAAACTGTTGTGTCCAACACAAGAGTTGCAAATAATGTCTGTGTACAACACGTTCTTCACTTCGCGGCATGTTCACTACCAACACGATTGTGTCTTTTGAGCGAATATAAACTTGTGGAGACTGGCCATTTTTTTTTGTTATAGCACATACAATTATATTTCTTTGATGACAATGTTTACTCCCATCACAGCATAGTATTCACCTTAATCAAAAATAATTTATCCCAATTATATTCTATTTGAGCACACTTCGGTTCACAACTATAATATTTTTCGCCCTTTTGTGCAGTTACCTTGTCAACAAAAATTGACGTCGAATCTCGCAGTTTTTGCCGAATACAACCTTATTAGTCACTGTACATATCCATGGATGTAACGAATTTTGCTGACATGAAGCGAGTAGCACTTTATTTCAAATATGTTTTGTAAATGTGTTTCATGGTTGTTGAACAATAGCATCGTATCAATGATTAAACCTAATGATTGAAACATCACTAGATACGTTTAATGCACGGTTTCTCAAATATTAACAATTGTTTTTTTTATAAATGTGTATCTACTAATTGTGAGTGTATCACTAATGTTGCGGCAAACGATATCCAGGTAGATGAAGTTTTTGATTGCTTGCGATTACTTTAATAACATAATCTTCAATTCGTTTAAGCTGATGCTTTTAACTATATTCACAAAAAGGAATATATATGTTATAAAATTTATCAATGAAAATAAAGTGTCCATTTCTCAAAAATATCTATGATTACAAAAACACATCACATGCCTGAAAACATGACAATTCACAGAGGTGTTTTTACATTCGACATATACCTTGCTTTCATTTTGTGTTATGAAAGCAGGTTGCTGACAACTATCTGTTCTGAACCGTTGTTACACAGTGCAAAAGGCATTACAGAATAGCCATATGGAATAAACGAAAATGGAACACGGATAATTTATTTCCGGTAAGGGCATTTCAAGAAATACAATCAACAAACAAAAAGGCAAGGGACGGTTATAAGAAGAAATGTTTCACCCCGTTCTACCCGTTTTGTGTGACTATTAAATAGAAAACAGCTTTACTGATAAACAGATGTTGAACATCCATTGCAATATTAACCAGCCAGTATTTACAGATAACAAATCTTGAATCGTTAATAAGCAGTTAAAAGAACACATCAGTCATACGTTCAGGTAGCTAAAACATGTTGTTCTGCTATTTATGTATGTTAACATAAGCGATAAGATATCATTTAAAAATAAACCATTTACTACCCTTACATAACAAAATAACTGTAAACAATATTACACAAACACACGAATAACTGTTTTTTTTTCAGACACTTTAATCTAAATGCTGATATGTATGCCCGTCTTACGTGGACAAAGGAACGCCTGATTAAAACAAAATACTTCTTAGTCTGTATCGACTATAATCATTAATAATATAAGGTAATACAGTGGTCATTGTGTAAAGGCTTCTTAGGAATTCAGAACATACATAACGTTTGTAAACTAAAACATTTTGCCTAAACCGACAAATGGCTTCAATTCATGTGCTCCACCAACATACACCGAGCATTAAGTCGATATCTAATAATTAAGTAATACATATACGTGTATGAAACAATTAATAATCGAATTGAAAAAATGAAGTTGAACTTTTTGATATAGAAACCTTAAAAAACAAATTTGTTAAAGAACACTATCCCTATATGTTAAAACTTATCAATCAAAAGCGACAAAGAGTCATATACAGACATTGTTCTCTTAAAGGCGGCGTGTTTACAGCCTATTGCACTTCTTGGCAGCCGATGGCATATTATTACAGACGCCGAGTTTCTTCATCACTAAATTACTAATCTGATGTACGGAACGTCATTTCCAGGGTCTGGCAATTCATCAACACAAAACGGAGAGTTATGGTAATAAAAATATAGATTTAAGTTTGTGTTCTTATTCATCTGAATTTGGTTTCAAGTCACAGTCAGCATTAACATTAAAATATTGATATTGATATTGGAAATTCTAATTTAAATGTTAAATTAGCAACACATGTGTGTCTATAATTTCATTACATGGTCCAATCTACACAATATCCGACAGTCTGCACTTAAAAATAAAAACATTTCTTTAATCGACATGCTTTGTTTTTTGAAAACAATGTAAGCTCACAATTAAATACATTTTTATGTCTGGGTTATATTGTAAGAACTCTAAAGCTACTGTACTGCTAAACAAAATTAGTAGCTTTAAAAATTGGCAAATGAACACGAAATATTGTAATAAGTTCATTTAAAAAAAGGCGTTCATCAATAAAATATACATCAGAAATGACGGTCGTTAATAGCGAAAGTATGCACTATTGTAAACACACTCTGATCATCTTAAACATTAGCTTAGAAAAATGTTTTGAAAATATGTTTTGAAATATCAAACATTTATTAGGTAAATCAGTGAGACATTCTTCCAAACAAGCCTAAACCCCAAAAATATAACTCTGGAGTATTTAAAACGCTTTTGATGGTGATGCACGGCATCAATACATTACAGCATTAGTTTTATGAAAAGTAAGAAACGTGCTTACAGCCGTCTTCCATGCACATGACACTGAATATAGCCTGTTAGCCACTACTTCCCTGGCTGAAATGTTCCATTATAATAAATAGGAGAGAACCCCGCCATGGATGGATACTGATTTACAGAGGGCGACACAAATCTTATCTTCTTATTCCGACGAAGATCTCGTATTTAACATCGAGCATAATCTTGTCCTTGAATCATTGGTTCTCCTTTTGAATAATGTTAACGCATCGAACGAGGACATAACAATAAAAGGGACTTGTTCAGAGATCAGGGATTTTTTTCGCTGTGTAAGTCAATTTGTTACATTGCTAGATTTTTACCAAGGAGCTGTTAAGTTTTATTATAATGACGAAAATGTCATTTAAGAACGATTTAAAAAAAAAATAAACAAATTCTCCCCAGCCGGGCTCGAACTAGTCTCAGTGAGTCCAGTGTCCTTTGGGTTAAAAGCTTATACAAGTTAACGAAAACAACAGATTAATTGCAAATGATTCAATAGTTTGGCGTTTCTTATGCTTTATAATTTTATCAATTTCATATGATGTTAATTCATAAACGAAGCTTTATGTTCACTATGAGTCCACGTACTACAAAAAAATAAACGAGTGGCTGAAATGAGTTTAAGCTGACTGATCAAACATTTTGTTTTACTAATGTTGGATAGTGTTTTGCTCATGGCATTGGCTGTGGAAAGTATGGTGTGATAGTGACATAATGTTACTGACACGGACGGAACAAAGCCATTATAAATAAACTGTAATAATGGGAAGAAATGTTAAGATGATACATAGTTATGTTGCTCATACGGAATTTAATCCAGCACGTATGCGTACAACATTTGCTTAGACATATGTACATGAAGCATAACAGAGCAAACTGCATGCACTGATGCTCATTTGCGGTTGTTATTTTACCAGCGATAGGACCGTCTGTCTATGTAATGGTTGGGTCGTTCTCAATCCTATTAGCTGATTACATGTTATCGTTTGCAGATGTTCAGAGATTGATTGGGTGACGTACATCGACATTAGAACGTAATGCGTGGGAGCTTGTGCTTTAAGAAAATGTGAAATATTTAGCATTTTAGTTTCTTTAATACCTAATAATAAAATATGACATTTCTGCAGTGAAATAACAGCAGTGAAAAGAACAAATTGTTCTTTTCACCGGTGAAAAGAACAAATTTTCGGAATTTCTTTTTCTATTTTTAGATTATCATATCAAGATGTACTTCCCTTGTTTATATCCTTGTTTATTGTTTTTTCTATGATCACGAGCAAAATAAAATCGATTATCCACCGAATCCAACATATTTTCTATTAATTTTATGCTTTTTTTACCGTTTGTTTACATTGTTACAGAGTTAAACTGAAGAATTTCCCTGGAATAATGACTTCATTTCGTCAACAAAATGACGTCAAAAATGACGTCATTTCAATGTATTGAGGCACGCCACGGTAGAGAGGGTCACTTTTCAGCGAAAGGGAAATTATAATTAATTATTTTCTTTAAAAAGGGGCATAAAAGAAACAGAAAATGTGTTCGTGTCAGTTTAAAATCGTTTGTTATTTCACTCGTGATCATAGAAAAATAAAATGTTCACTCGTGGCTGCGCCACTCGTGAAAATATATTTTTTATGATTCCTCGGAACGGATAGTATGGACTGGAGCCACATGAGCTGTCATCTTTTAGTTTTTTAAAGGATTTGATGGAAATATAGTAATTGATATTGTCTCTGAAATGCACCTAATATAAGATATTATTCATTTTTTGTTAAATCACCCATAACATATATAAGTAATTTGAATATATAAAACGGATCTTTAGAGATTAACTTGAGGGCCTAGAGGGCCATATGCCGCTTATCGGAGTTTAAATTACTCACTATCAAAAATTACATAGTTTTAAAACTGAAGAAGAATGTTTAAACACACGTTTATAACAATTTAGCAATCAAATGACCTCTTAAGTTGTAACAAGCGTTTTCTTCCATTGGACTTTTTGCCTTAACTTTTACTCCACAAGACCCAAATCGATCTCTTCTTTTCGAAACACATTTTGCCTCTACAGTGATAAGGAATTTTACTTCAGAATGCCTTTTTGGATACATTTCTTGCTAGTTTGCGACCCCACAGGTTCTAATTCGTCCGGTTTTTTATCGCTTAAAATTTTCGGACTAGGTTTCGTTAAGGTTGGGCAATAAATGTGAACTCCAGACTGCAATACGCTTCTTTTTCAATTTGAACTAGGATCTTGTTTCTGACTCTACATGACCAAGCTTTAAACTCGACCTTGATATAATTGGGTCAAATGTGCGGACTACATTTTATGAGAAATAAGTGAGGCCTTTTGATTTCTAAAAAAATCGTTTTTCGTTAAATCTGACCATGTAGCCTTGGTTTACATGCTCTCCACTTTTGAACTTAGCCTACATACGTATTTGAATTAATATTCAAGTTTAATTATTCTAAGTTTTATAAAGATAAGGACAGAAGTGAGCCCTCTCTAGTGTAAATGTTATTTACCCATAACGGATGACAGAGAAAATGTGATTACAACAGTTCACTATAAACTACAACTAATCCGCATATAAATTTAAAATAAGTATTTTCCATTATTTGAATTAAGCTATAAAGTGTCTATACTGGATACTTAAATACACATAATGAGGCCAGTTACATAATTCTGAAAGGTTATATACGTAATACGTATTGAACTATCTGTATGACTTTATAAAACAAACATTGTTCACAACATTATGTGTTGCACCATCACGTTCAATATCCGCACTCATTTGAGTGCGTTTCAGGCACTTCTTCTTGAATTTACCCATTTTGGCCAAAAGCGCCTCACAATCAGCAACATTTCCAGTCTTTCTGGTCGACTTGAATTTATTCCGAAATGCTTCATCAGCACGCATATATCCGCATATATATTATCCGGTACCTCATAGTTTACAAAATGTACAACTAAATGCATCATTGTTAGGTGTGACATTTGACTAAAAATTAGTTCCAATTAATTTGTAATCAAATTTGCGCTTCCAACGCTACCACTGTATTGCATTGCAACACCCAAAGACCATTCAACTACGTAATTAATTAACTTATCAACTTACCATAAGCAAATCATACTTTCTACATACTTAACTGAACTAATAATACTTGATGCGCCGATGTCTAAACCAATTGGAAAACCACGTTTCTAATGTTGAGGCTTGTCCACCTTAATAGTGTCAACTTATTCCGACGGTCCGGTTTGTTAATACGATTTCTATACCATTATGCTATATAAAAGTTTCGAAGCCTCGCTTGATATGAACGTATGCTGTTTTGTTGTGCAAATGTGTATTGTTATTACGCATGGTAATACACATACAGTAAAGCATGGTATATACGTTGGATGCGATTCGGCATCATATTCAAAAGCGATAATAACCGCAAAATCCGAGTACATTTAATGTAATAAAATGAATCATATCGCAACCACAGTTTTAAAGTTTTGTCTTCACTTACTTTCTTTCTTCGGGCGCAGTGGCCTCTGTATGGAAGCATACAGAGGCTCAATATATGTCAACTACAGTATCAGTTGAAATACAAGTACTTCAAGATAAACCACAACTTCATGCGAACTTGCTGATCAATTATTTTTTAAATAGATTTAGAGGTTGCGAGTAGTTCACTAATATTATTAGATAAATAAATCATCTTGTAAACATCTTTTTAAAGCTAACCGAGTTGCACTTACCTAGAACAATTCGAGGATACGCGAAAATATATGTGATAAGAAATATGAACATAATAATATAATGCTTTTATTAAATGTCAAAGGTGCATGTGGCCGGCTGATTCCAACTTAATGCACTGGATACGTACTTTCAAAAACATCTCATGAACTCAACCAAAAAGTAACTATTTCAATCCTCGCTAATTTCGTTAGGTCGCTCCCTTAGATATTTTGATGTAAATGAGACGCCCTCTCGATGGAATAGAGGTTTTATTAGTTGTAACAAAATAATAAAAAGGCAAAATCCCAATATGCGTTATTGAATTTCTGTAAGAGCACTGGACTCATACGTTGAAATGCTGAGTTGTAATACGATTCTTTGTAATATCATCTGTAATACAAAAGGCTGCTGCATGGATTATGACATCGATAATATAAGATAATAAAAGCGGATATTTTGCAAAGGCTTTTTAGGTATTAAAATTTCGATCAAGAATTTAAGCTTTACTATGGAAATTAAGGACCATAAATATTAAACCGCATCCAGGTACATGTCCTGAACATATGTTTCAACATATACTTAACGAATACATTTGGCCTAAGTCGACAAATGTCTGTAATTCATGTGCTCAACCAACATACACCGAAAAATAAGTCAATATTCAGTAATGTATTAAGATACACATATACGTTTGACACACAATTAATACTTGATTTGAAAAAAAAGTAAAACCTGTCCTATATCGATACCTTTAATCAGACTTGTCAAAAACCACTTTTCCTGTATTATTCAACTTATAAATCCAAAGCGACAAAAAATCAGATACAGACATTTTTCTATAAAATGCGACATTACAAATGGCGTTTTAACAACTTAATTCACTTCTTGGCAGCCGATGGCATGTTATGACAGACGCTGAGTTTTTCTATCGGTAAATTACAAATCTTATGTACGGAACGTCATTTCAAGGTTCTCGCAATTCATCAACACAAACGGAGAGTAATGTTAATAAAAAATATGGATGTTAGTATGTGCTCTTTTTCATCTGAAATTGGTTTCAATTTAGTCAGAAATGCATACACATATTTGTATGAAGAATATTGCTAGTGATATTTATAATCTAATGCAAATGTTAAATTATTCAAAAGGTGTGTGTATGATATCATTACATGGTCCAATCCTTCAGCACTGCTTCAGGTCAGGATAAGACCATATATTATTGCTTAGATCTTCTTTCCTTGTACAAAATATCCGACAGTTTTCGCCTTAGAATAAGGGAATTGGCATAAGCTACATGCTTTCTTTTCAGACTAATGAAAGCTCACAAGTAGATATTTATATTTGTGTTTAAATAATATTAAAATAACGCTTAAGCTACTATACTGCGAAACAAAATTAGTAGCTTTCAACATTCGCATAGTATTAAGAGCTTTAAAAAGGCATTCGTCAGTAAAGCAAGCTGTATATAAATCAGTGAGACGTTCATTCAAACAAGCCTCATCCAAATAAAGATAGCTCTAGAGTATTTTAAAACTTGGATGGTTCACGGCATCAATACATTACAGCATTTCTTTTATGAACAGTACGAAAAGTGCTAACAGCCGTCTTCCATGCACACGAAACTGAATATAGCCTGTTAGCCACTACTTCCCTGGGCTGAAATGTTCCATTACCATATATAGGAAGGAACCCCGCCAGCCCGGACGAGTTGATAATTGATGACTACACTCACTTCAAGATCTGTGGGTGTGATATCGATTTACAGAGGGCGACACAAATCTTGTCTTCTTATTCCGTCGAACATCTCGTATTTAACATCGAGCATAATTTTGTCCTTGAAGAATTGGTTCTCCTTTTGAATAATGTGAACGCATCGGACGAGGACAGAAATAACTAAAGGGACTTGTTCAGCAGAGATAAGAGAACGTTATAAGTGTGTAAGTAAATGTGTTACATTGCTAGATTTTTACCAGGATCTGTAAAGTTTTATCATAATGACACAAATGTCAAAAGTGTCCTTTAGGTTGAAGGCAAATACCATGTTCGAAAACAACAGAATCATTCCAAATAAGTCAATCGTTTCGCGTTTGTAATGCTTTTTAATGTTATCAATTTCAAATTATGCTATTCCTAAACGAAGGTGCATTACAACTGTGAGTCTACGTATAAAAGAAATAAACGACTGACAAAAATGAATTTGTACCAACTGATAAACAAATGTGTTTTACTAAATGTTCGATGAAGTTTTGCCTAAGACATTGATAGTGATAAGTATGGGTATGATAGTCACGTAATCTTACTGAGACAGAACAAATCCAGGTAATAAAACGTAATAAATGTAGCAATGTTTTAATGATTTTTATGTTGCTAATACGGAATTTAATCCAGAATAAGATAAAACACTATAGTCCATAAACTTACACCACTTGTTAAGAGATCTGAAGCATATCTGCATGTAATGGTGCTATTTTGAGGTTGTCATTTGACCAGCGATAGGACCGTCTGTCTATGTCATGATTGTGTCGCTCTCAATCCTATAACCTGAGTACATGTTGTCGTTTACAGGTTTGCGGAGATCGATTAAGAGACGTACATCAATATAAGAAAACAGTATGCATGGGCGCTTTCCCTTGAACAAATTGTGTAATATTAAGCATTTCAGTTCCTTATAACGCCACAACCCTCGGAACGGATAATTCGGAATAGTGCATCTTTAAAGTGGCCTTGATGAAATATATTGAGTGATATTAGTTTTGAAATGCACCTGATGTAAGACACAATTCGTAATTTGTGAAATAAGAACGCTTAGCATTGACCGTTCCAAGGCGGTGACCCCAGCTTTATTCTACTATGTGTATATGTTGTTTCGTTTTGTGCCGTACTGTACCGTTTTGGCAATTGGTTCCTTGCCATAAATAAAGGACCACACAGGTGTGTATGATAAAACTGTAATACTGCTGCAGCTTCTGGAGTTTCACTTCTTTATATTAACCTATGTAACTAATGTTAATGTCTAATCGGGTATGTATTAATAAAAGGGCCTAGAGGGTCATATGCCTCTTATCAGAGTTTATTCAAATCAATATAAAATATTGCTTAGGTTTAAACACTGGAAAACAATGTTCGAACACATATTCAAACATTTGGCAATCAAATGATCTCTTAAGTATTAACAAGCGTTTTCTTCAATTTGACTTCGTGGCCTAGACTTTTACTCCACTAGACCTAAATCGATCTCTGCTAGAACAGCTTTACGATTGATATTCTGAATACGTTTAAAAAACAAATAAGGTCTCTAAAAAGATAACAGCAGTTTTCTACAAAATGCCATATCGGCAACATTCCTTGCTAGTTTTTGACCTCCAAGGTTCGAACTCGACCTGTGTTTTATGGGGTAACATTTTCAAACAATATAAATGTGACCTCTAGAGTGCAATAAGCTTCTTTTTCAATTTTCATTAGGATATTGTATCTGACAACACATGACCAAGCTTTAAACTCGACATTGATCTAATTTGTTAAAATGTTCGGACTATGTTTCTTGAAGAATGGGAAATAAGTGAGACCTCTTGATTGCTAAAAAGGTTTTACTTCAATTTGAAATAGTTTTGACTACACAGGGACTTGTATAGAACTCATTTTAGATTTCTGACCAACAACTCTTTCGATCAAGTTTCATAAAGAATGGTAATATAATTGACCTCCTGAGTGTTGACGAGCTTCTACTAAATCTAAACCTTTGGTATCATTGGGACGATTGTTATTAGCAACTGTCATACACATTTAAACAATAGTATGACTCCTTACTAACAATGTTGGTTTTCGTTATGTTTGAAATAGTGACATAGGTTTATGTCCCATGATACCCAGTTTCGAACTAGGCCTACAGTAATATTGGTATCAATATTCTGACCAAGATTCATTAAGTTTTGGCAAGAAATGTGCAAAGATTTAATCATAAAATAAAACTCCACATATAAACTGAACATAAGTATTTGCCACCATTTCATTTAAGCTATAAAGAGTCTAAAAAAGACACTACAATACACATATTTGTACCAGTTACATAATACCTAAAGGCTATATAAGAAATACGTATCTAACTTTCTGTGTATGGCTAAAGCAAACAAATATTTTCTTGCTCTATTACGTACAATATCCACATCCGTTTGAGTGCGTTTCAGGTACTTCCGCTTGAATTTACTCATTTTGGCAAATAGCTCCATGGTCAGGAAAGTGTCCGGTCTGTTCTGGTCGACTTGAATTTATTCCAAATGCTTCATCAGCACGCATATATCAGCATATATTATCAGCATCATTGATAGGTTTAAAATTTGCGCCTATGATATTCGACTACAATTTATGTCCAACAAACGTTTAACCAAATTCGCTTTTCCGACGTTACCACTGTATTGCAATGCAACACCTCAATGACCTTGCAACTTCTTCACTAATCAACTTATCAACTAACTATAAGGAAATAATACTTTCTATATATTTTCCTGAACTTGTAATATTAAACGTCTTAACCATATGGAAATCCCCGTTGCTAATGTTGATGATTTGTACACCTCAAGAATGTCAATTTATTCCGACGGTCGATTTTGTTAATACGTTTTCTATACCATAACTCTATCAATAAGCTTCGAAGCCTCGATTGATATGAATGTATGCTGTTCTGTTACGCATTGTTATGTTAAAATGTGCATTGTTATTATACATTGTAATGCACACACAGTACAGCATGATATATGCGTTTGATGTGAGTCGGTATCAGATACGAACTCAATACTAAACGCAAAATCAGAGTCCATTCACTAACTTTCTTTCTGTGTTCGATGCAGCCTTGTATTATTGCAAAGGCACCAGAGATAAAAAAAATACAGTATCAGTTAACAAGCACTTATAGATAAACCACACCTTCATGCCAACTTGCTGATCATTTTTTTTGCAAATTAGAGCTGAAAGGTTGCAAGTAGTTCACTAAGGTTCTTAGATATATAGATCATCTAGGAGACATCTTCTTAAAGCTAACCGAATCGCACTTACTTAGAATAATTCAACACCAACAATACGAGCAAATATATGTGATACGAAATATGAACATACAAACATAATCCTATGTTTTTTTAAACGTCAAAGGTGCATGAACTCGGCTGATTTTAACTTATTGCACTGGATACGTACTCTGAAAAACATCTCATAAACGGAACTAAAAGTTATTATTTCAATCATCGCTAATGTATTTTGATCGCTGTCTCAGATATCTTGCTGTAAATGAGACGCCCTCTCGATGTAATATAGTTTTATTAGTTGTACCATAATTATTAAAGGAAAATAACCACATGCCTTATTGAATTTCTGTAAAAGCACTGGATTCATACGTTGGACTGCTGAATTGTAATACGATTCTTTGTAATATCATCTGTGTTTTGGGTAAGCCGTGCATATAAGCAACAGCTTTGTGATCAATAACAGTATTCAGTTACTTTATTATGCTATAGGCTGTCCTGTAATCGCGAAGTTTTCGTGAGTATACAAGAACGATACAATATGTATTGCTCAACGGCTTCAGTAAGAAGAAAACACGTACAATTATTACCATTGACCATATCTATCATAACAATTTCTACGATCAATTTCTTTGAACGATATGGTTATCAGATCTCTAAATGATGATATAAAATAGTTAGCTGTAACAGAGGAATACAGTAATTGCTTTCAAGTTTCTAGTCAGTTACAATAATAAGTGCATGTACTTTGCCTACTGGAAATGACAATTCGGTTTTTGGTATGGTTATTTTGGATGTGCACAGAAAATTAATACGCGCCGCATCGAGTTGCCAGCGGTCATGGAACATGTTCCTATTTCTTATCAGCTTTAACCACATAAAATTGCATTTTGTGGAAACAACAACAACAACAGCGCTGATCTAGACTTGGACAAGTCATATTGTGAGGTGCTCTAACAGGGATCAGAATACTACACTTCTTATCTACATTAAATGTCATGCTAACAATACCGATACGTTTGATACTACTCGTACGATATCCAAGCGAATTGAAATGTATTTCCACAATGTATTCTTTATCAACAGTTTAGAGACTTTCATAATGTAAAAAAAAGTAATCAAAATGTATTTGTCTGGCATAACACAAATTTGCTTCATAAACTCAAACCAAAATCCTCAGGTGTTTTATTCATGTTTTAACCTTAATCAAACCAGAGCTATTACTATATATGTTTGATCTACGCGCACAAGTATTGGCCACAGATGTTACAGGTCGTAAGTTGTTGATAATTGACCTACGATGTGAAAATATGACATTGTCTGTCATGTATTCTATGCGTGCTACACATCGTCTAATGTAGAGGCCACCATCTGTGTTGTCTATCTTATATCTGACCAGTGCAAAACTTACGTCAGTCCCCATTCATGTATTTTTGCCGTTGGCAGTCGCTTACAAAGCTGTTTTCCCTTTAGAATATTAAGCTTGAACGGCTTTATGTAAATTGAAAACCAATTGGATAAGTAGCTCGAAGGGCACAATTTCAACTGGAAGCACAGACTTCTACTGAATATAAAGCGTGTGTCGTCTGGATCGAACACATATTTAAGAAGTACATGTAGTTCGATTAACATGCTATGCTACAGCAATTAAAACTGAGAGTTGAATATATTACAAACATATTTATGTATCGACAGCAATCAATTCTATAATGTGCAGTACACATACAAAGCACTGGCAGTTTTCCTGTACAGTTTTTTCATATTATTATGTTGCCCTCAAAGAGCGAAATATAGAAATTAGGAAACTTTAAGGAATGAAGCCACGCATTTTATCAATAAATTGGGAATACATTATATTCAATCGCTTTAAGTTAGACTGAATATTATACACGAGTGTTTAACTTATTAAATTAAAGAATCAACGAATGCTCATGGATATTTGCAATAATTTAAAAACGCAATCTTATAACGTTTGGTCTTTACCTAGACAGTCTTCACAAAATCCCAAGATTTCAATTATTTGAATTGTATTGACATTTAATAACAACCATTCACGAGTTGCACCACTCATATTACTAAAAACTACTTCATTATAGCCATATCATGTTTGGGATCTCATTTTAGTTGATCCCTTTTTCACTTCGACCACTGAAACATTGTGCGATAAGGTCACTTGAAACAAAAATACATCAAACATATCCTGACTACATCAAACATGTGCAGAGTTTGGTGTGGAAACAATCGATGTTGACAGAAATAGCCTCTATATCCGCAATCTTTCACCTTATCAACAAGAAAGGGAAAAGAAAAGAGCTCTAATGGTGAGTACAAATTAAACCTGATAAGTGAATCCCATTTGGGGGATCCTTTACAGGGCTAATTGTGTCTTCGTGCTTTTCCACAGCTGCATGTCATTAGGATATGAAATCGAATTCAATAATTAAATAAATGTCATTAGCGTAATGTCATTAAGTCCATAAATGTTAACACAGTTGACTTATGGAACATGACTTGAAATCAGGTCTTCATACTACTGACAATTCAAGGTCCCTTGAATATAAAACATGTTTCTAAGAATCGTCTGCTTAGTCTAGTGGTTAGGGGGTTTGCATACGGACTGAAGGACGGAGGTTTAAGTTTTACAAGGGGGCTGCATAAAAAATAGCAATTATATTGCACCCTCCACCTAGTGAGGTGTAGGTGACGTACGAAAATAGTCAAGGTTGAAGAATGCAGAAACGTTGGGTGCAAAATGTATATGCATAAAGCAATAGGCTGGTTGTACCAAGTTGCTGTCATTCAATCGGGTACAGTCCTCATAATTGGTTTAAATAAACATATACCATAGTAAGCTTTGTATAGATCTACTAAATGCTGTCGCACAGCAAATATATTACGGCCATTAATCAACACATAATACTAGGAAATAGCAAATGCTTGCAAAAAACAAATGGTATGCATGGGTAATTTGACACATTTTTTGATGTCATGTATACCTGTATTGATCGAGATATATAATTAAGCAGACGGATACGAATGCACAGATAATAATTGGGAACAAAAATACAAAACATGTATTGATTACTGCACGAAACAGATTATAACCACATTGTGCGTTTGAGTCCATATCTAAACAAAAACAATATACGAACGGTAAACAGAATGAAAACAAAGTGCAAACACCTGATAAAAAATTCCACATGGTACAAAGAATCATGGGAAATCCATTGAAAACTACAATCAATCCATTACGTAAAATTAACTACGGAACAGGCAGACATATAACATTAAATATTTTTTGTAGTAATATCTCCTACTAAAAATTGAGCAGAAAAAACATCAAACATTATATTTAATGTGGTTTTCTCAATTATCTTCAGGGACTTTACAACACAAATTCGTAAAGATGCATACAAAACATGATTACAACTTTCCGCGATTGATAATTGAGTGCAAATATGAAACTGGTCACAACTCTAGAGTAATAATTAGCCACATGTTGTTAACGCACAGCGGACCACGGACAAAATGTATCATAAAAGCGCAACGTAAGCACGAAGAACATAGATGAGATAAACATTAGAAGTTACCATAATTAATGCAAAATTACGCACATGATCCACTTCCGTTTCCGTGCGTCTCAGACACTTCCGCTTGAATTTGCTCAATTTTGCTACAAGTTCCATTGTCAACTAATCCTTCTTTTCTGGACCAACTCGTCTTTCAATGAACAAAAAAGGTTAACCCTATAGATGCACTCGTGAAGTAGCTGATGAACATGCAAATTAACTTCAAATACACACACTTGAACACAATTGAATCATTGGAGTAACACAACCCGACAGTTTTATTATTACTTTTTACTGCACTGTTTGAACGATATCCATGATATTCATCAATCATGCTTTATAAAACACGTTTATATTCAGCCATTGCTCGTCAAATGCAAAACTGCGCATTTGAGACTGCTATTCGTATCCAATGCACTATATCTGAAACTTTAGATCAAATGTGTTATCACGATTATCCCACACGACGTTACAACTGTATCACATCACAACACTTGAAAGACATTTCAGCTCCTTTTTACCATTTAGGAGATTATAGCTTAAACCGACATATGCAATGCACCGACGATGTTAACCGCTTGGAATTCTCGTGTCCAATACTGAAGATGTTAACACCACATTGCGCTCAACTCATTTGACGCTCCGTTGTTAAAAGGAATTAATAGAGCTAAGATTTAGAGCCCCTATTAATATACATTTACGTTGTTTCGCTGTGGGTAATTTAATAATAAATTGCTTTGCACTCACAAAACATCACGATCGATGCAATGAATGTTCTTCAGTTGCTATTTTGAGCGAGTTTCTAATAATTATTAACCTATGCCATATTAACCAAGGTCAGACAACATTGTTATTCACAACAATACGTCCGTTTCGACGATTTTGTTTACTCGACTTAAAAAAAATGAGTTTCGTAGAAATAGTCTTTAAATTAAATAGGAACTAGGCATATTTTTTTCACGTGTCACCAAAGAGCTGTTCAATTTAGAATCAACGCTGGAGGTGACGAGTGTCCGCTTAAAATGTTATTAAAAATGAAGCTCGTTAGATCTGTTCCTTTAAGCTTACCGAGAAGACTAATCCGACATTGACCGTTCCCAGACATTGAACACAACTTTAAATAGGTTTATATGTAGTGTTTTACTGTATGTTTTGTCTCTGCTCGGCCAAATAACTTGTGTGGGGATTGGTCATTATGTTGCCTGTTTTTGAACACAAATGAATCGTCGTACACAGCCATAAATTATTGTTTATCCTCAAACTCTCGAAAAAAAAATGTAAAATCAAAACATAGAGTTAAACAAAAAACTGTTATATGAGCAAAATTTGGTAATCAATATATTACAATTACGGATGTATTGCCGGCTCTACGTCAATACAGAAACGTAAAATAGTATTTGCAGGTGAAATAAAAACAGTATACTGTTTTTCGTAAAAAAACAGCAGTACATATGGTTAGGAATCATCAAACAGTGTCCGTTTCTTAGAGATGTAAAAACATGTTTCACTGGAATACAATTTCTTGTTGTTGTTTTTTTAACCTTTTATTTAAACTATAATAACAAAGATGTTCTGGTTTCCATTCCTTTAGAACTTGTAATTAATATGTGCCATTCATCCACAATTTGTACTTTTTTTGCAAAGTTAATGAGATCGCATTTTGCCATTTAAATGGGTAAATTAAGTTACCTATTTGGATTTCAACTAAATGCACTAGCTACAAGAAATGTGTTGCATGCACGCGACCTTAATTAGTATTTTTACCTTTAAGTATCAATACCTTCCTGTAATGACGACGTGTTTGCTTGAATGAACACCGGTTTATTAGGTTTACAGTATTATATAAGGACAAGTTTCCTTGTACTTGGTTGACTTCATTTTCATGCACTGGACAAATACGTTGCAATTACTTGTTAGGTTTACAGTATTATATAAGGACAAGTGTCGTTGTACTTGGTTGACGTCATCTCCATGCACCGGACAAATACGGTGCAATTACTTGTTAGGTTTACAGTATTATATAAGGACAAGTATCGTTGTACTTGGTTGACTTCATCTCCATGCACCGGACAAATACGGTGCAATTAGTTGTTAGGTTTACAGTATTATATAAGGACAAGTGTCCTTGTACTTGGTTGACTTCATCTTCATGCACCGGACAAATACGTTCCAATTACTTGTTAGGTTTACAGTATTATATAAGGACCAGTGTCGTTGTACTTGGTTGACTTCATCTCCATGCACCGGACAAATATGTTGCAATTACTTGTTAGGTTTACAGTATTATTTAAGGAAATGTGTCGTTGTACTTGGTTGTCTTCACGTTCATGCATCGGACAAATACGTTGCAATTACTTGTTGACAACTGATGACTTTGTAACGGTATCCTTATAAGGGTAAATCGGGCCACCTGCGTCATGGAACGTGTCAAGTTTCGGACAAATTAGTATGATTTGAACACTCTTTGTAAAGGAGTGGGTATGTAGGTGGGTATGTCACATACAAACTTGTTGTGGTTTCATAACAGTTGTTTAACGTTATCATGATATATATTTAAGTATGAAACATTACAACCCTATACCTCAACGAAGGGAAAATGTTAGCCCAGGGGCTATCTTCGTAGAGGACCATTAATAATGTAACATGACAAATCTGGTGACCTTGTTGTTTCAGAAAGTATTTCACAAAAGTATCCATAAATCATGTTAAGCATGTGGCGTGTCATTAAGGACTACAGGGGCATGATTTGAACAAACTTTGCAGAGGGCTATTATACAATGTTACACACCAACTATTAAACATCTAGCCATTTTGATTTCAGAAGAACTGAACGTTAAAGCGTAAACATCTATTTATAAATGTAAATCATGTGACATCAGAGTTAAATGACCATTTTTGATCCACTGGGGTTAAGTATATTACATATATTGTGATTCAAATTAAACATTTACACACTTGTTAATAACCGATTTGTTTCCAGCGCGTAGGAATTGTTATTATTTGTATGTTTGCACATACATATCTATTTTCCTTTGAATGTTCGTTCTTATTATTTGTCCGTGTGAATATGCCTTCTAAATTTCTTGAAAGTAAAGTCTTTATAAACACAGATTTGTATCCAAGTAAATAAACTGAAAGTGTAAATATATTACGCATTCAAAGAAATCGAAACTCAATATAAACAGTGCTTTTTTTCTACCTGTGTTATTCATTTACCAAAGAAAGTAAGTTTGTCATTTATAAGTATATATATAAATATGTGACTTTGAAATGCAGTTGCTTTTGCAATTGATTTCTGCATTATATTTTTGACGCGTTGTTGTGGCGCCAAGACACCGAAAAACGAAAAGTCAGACGAAATTAATTCATTCAATTGATTACGCATTGATAGGTTATTTCTTATCCATGAAAACATCTTTGAAGTGGAAACTTTGACTATTCTTATAACCGAAAGACATATTTAGATCACCAATTGGTCGATGGTTTAAGCCAACTGGTTTTATCCCATGGAAGGACAAAACACATTTATTTAACTACCCATAGGTCTATTTATCTAAACAAACAACATGACATACAAAAAAACTGCCGCTCGGTATATTCCGAAAATATACGAAATTATTCGCTAAATGTGTTATTTGTTCAAGAGTAAACCGTTGACAAATAATTGATAATTTATGAAAGCTACGTTTCGAACTTGATTTCATAGAAAACAAGAGCATCGACTTTTACACGTTTGCTGATAATTATAACATGTGGGACTGTCAAAAACATCTAACTTCTTAGATATTATAACGCATGCAATAATGCCAATTTGCCTTGGTTATGTAAGCAGCGATGAGACAGACTTGGTTATGTAAGCAGCGATGAGACAGACTTTCTCTGTACATGTTGTGTCGTTGGCAATCCTCTTAGCTGCAACACGTTTTCACAGATTGATAGGGAGACGTGATGGGACACTATACAGAAGAACGCGTTTCGCTTGTCAGCAAATTGAAATATCACACGTTCTATCTTAGGATGCGTTATAATTAGTTCTTGCGGATCTTGCATTGCGTAGTCTGATCCGATTGTATTGCCTGGCGAATATATGTATAAGGTGATATAGAAATACCAACTGGTGTACCACATACAGACGTTGTTGTCGACTGCATCATTTTACAACGACATTTTATTATCCCCACGCTTTTTGAAAAGCGTGGGGATATTGTGGTTATCTCCGCCGTCCGTCTGTCCGTCCGTCTGTTTGTCCGTCCGTCCTAGCCACTATCTTCTCCTACACTATTAGCACTAGAACCTTGAAACTAACACACATGGTAGCTATGAGCATATGTGCGAACCTGCACTATTTGGAATTTTGATCTGACCCCTGGGTCAAAAGATATGGGGGTTGGGGTGGGGCCGGTTCGAATTGATACTGAACTTCTCTTATAACAATACGGTCAATCTCAACTATGCATGGCCCCATTACCAACCCTGGGGCGCCCCGCCCACATAGACCACACCCACCCAAAATTGCCTTTTACTATAATTTCTTCATTTCTACACCGATTCACTTCAAATTGATACTGAACTTCTCTTATGACAATACGGTCAATCTCAACTATGCATGGCCCCATTACCAACCCTGGGGCGCCCCGCCCACATAGGCCACACCCACCCAAAATTGCCTTTTACTATAATTTCTTCATTTCTACACCGATTCACTTCAAATTGATACTGAACTTCTCTTATGACAATACGGTCAATCTCAACTATGCATGGCCCCATTACCAACCCTGGGGCGCCCCGCCCACATAGGCCACACCCACCCAAAATTGCCTTTTACTATAATTTCTTCATTTCTACACCGATTCACTTCAAATTGATACTGAACTTCTCTTATGACAATACGGTCAATCTCAACTATGCATGGCCCCGATACAAACCCTGGGGCACACCTAGGTCAAACATTCGGCGTGGGGATACGCGTCGGCCTCTGCCGCGCCATTTCTAGTTTATAAAGTGTATTCAATTTATATATTATTCATTACCATTACAATTTAAACTTACAATTTGTATTATAATTATACACGTTTTCAATACTAAAGAGGCTAAAACCATTTAGCAACATTGCGGTAGGCGCACCGTACTAATCAAAGTATAACGTGAACACTAATATGTATCTAAATAATATAAGACTATTGCATAATGTCATTTTCACAAGTAAATACTTACGCGAACCACAAGTAACAAGGCATAATTCATTTGATTACATTACTGTGACACTCTACCATGCGAACAAATAATATTATTGAAGCCTGACAAATACACATTTAGCATTTAAACAATTTAAACGATTCTGTAAAGGAGTTTAATGCTAAAAGTTATTTCCATACTGAAATAATGTTGGCTACATCCACAGAGTTAAGCATTGTGAATCGACGTTCTTAGAAACCGTTTTAAAATCAGATAAATACATCAAGAATATAACTATAAAATGACCCCGTTTATGAAAGCAATAAGGTGCAATACCAATACTGGGAAATAAGCAAATATATGAACAGTTTTATCGTAAACAGAATCATATATTGCAAAATGGAAACGGAATATCAATAGCCATGCGCACATAAGCACAGGTACATGTATGTCGAAATGAGGTTTAAAGCTATTATAATCTATATTTGTTGTTATGATTCTAGAGAATCGAATGCGTTATAATTGGTTAATTAACATCTGCGTTACACTATGTTTTTTTTAAGGACGTGACTACGATGATCAAGGCTTTATACTATATATTTAGCGCAGAAATAGTGCTTAGTTTTAATGATCAACATTGTTTTATCAGTCGGAAAAGCTTTGATGCATTATCAATATGAAGAAACCGACTTAAAGGAAAAATCTACGTTGTCGAAAAACTTATCGATATTAATTGATGAGTGCAATAATATCTCCAATATTATAAAAATATTGCAAAGTGTTGCTTCAATACATATGACACAAGTTGGAATACATTAATTTCGAAATTTATGTTTTTTCTTTTTATTTGTATGCCTGATTTTAAGAATGTACGGCCTCTATCTGAGGTTTTTCACTAAGTGTATTGATGCACCAAAAATATCATATCTGTAACTATAATATGTTCTCTCAACTGACTTATAAATGGCGTACTGCCTTATTTCCTGTGCGTCTGTATACTGATCACTTTACAAATTAGACCTTAAAAAGCGATAAACGTAAATTTGATTAACACTGATGTTAGCAATACATTTTTTAAGTAAAAAGTACCAGTACTGTCGTATATTCAAAACATTAACACGTCGTCAACAAATGTACGTTAATGAACTGAATTAAATTATACGTAAACTGTATCTAATATCGAAGTGGTAATAGTGTTACAACACTAAGTGATTCTGCATATCATTTATTAAGTTTTGTTAATATACATGTACTAATTAACGAATCCTCATATATTAACCTTAATTGATTCAAGACGTCGTATAATTGACGACGATATGGAAAAATAGCTGACACTTACATATTTGTTCACGCTTTTCAAAGACCTACACTGTATCATTATATCCCATTTTCGTACAGCACAGTCTCAAATCAATTACACAATACTTATAAAAAAATGTTCATGGATTAAAAATTACATTTTTGAATGATTTCCTAATATAAATCTTACGCAAATGCAATCCGTAGAATTTAAACAAACTGAAACTTAAGCTGCGCCAGCAGGAAATAAGCTTATTATTGAAAGTAACCCTATAATTATGATAAACAACTAGATAGGAATAAGGGACAAACACGTAGACTCACGCGGCTTTAACCTGTTTAACCCCCCNTTGGTCTCTAGGTAATAGCATGGATACTGGTCACATGCTTCAATTAATGACCTCGTAGTGAAGATAAGAATTAATTTACCCTGATGCACATGAAACTTTACTTATGTTTATTTTCGAACCTACAACTCATAGAATCCATTTGCTATTGAAGAACTATGTAAACAATGTTTTGTGCCAAAAACAACTATTTTGTCGCATTAGACCTGTCAAATGCGAATTTATAGAAACTAGATGCTTCTGTAACGCAGTCCAACGCGCGTTCACATTAAACGTGAAATTTAAAATATGTTGGTTATTTTGATGTATTTGTAAAAGTATTGTGCGTCGTTCGAGGTTATAAACCCTATTAGATTGGACAGAATTTGCATGAAATGTCACTTTAAATTGTCCATTTTGGTATGCAAGATATAATGAGCAGCAAGACAGATTGGGTAATACTCAAATGATACGCACTGCGGTAACATGGATATCGCAAAAAAAAGACATGCGGTCGAAATAGCCACTATTGAAAAGCACAGGAAATTAAACCGGTACACATATGCAGTGGCGAGGTTTGAAGCTTATAATATATATAGCACATTATTTTTTATGATTTTGGTAAATCGAGTTTATTGTGTAGCTGCTGAATCACACAATTATATTATTCTCTTTTTTTTTAAATGAGAAGTTAACCTACGCTGGCTATGCTTTGATTGGCTAAACATTGAAACAGAAACATAACTGCTTTTTTGTAATGTTAATTAATGAACGACGGGGCGGTTAACAATGATTTGAAAATTATCATTGTAATGAGATAAGAAATCAGAACTTAGGAAAAAATGAATTTAATGTCCAATACTTTGAGTCACTATAATTATACAAACACAAGTATACATAAATGTTTACTTGAATCACGACCACAACAATGATTTAGATAACAGATATGTCAACGTTATTGAAAACTTGGTGATAAGTACGTAATCGGGCTTAACGGGACTGGCTTAACGGGACTGGTTCACATAATTTTGCATTTTGTTTTTAAAGTCGGCATAATATGCCTTAATTTGATAAATTTTAACATCTTTACTAAGTAGATCAAGTATAATAATAAGAAAACAATTTCAGAAAACAGAAAAAAGCGTTAACGCTATCGGGTTTCTAACAGGAGCCCTTCGTCTTAAAAGGCTATCGCATTAACCTTTCGGCTATCCGAACCGTTGAACTGTCATGCAACGTACACTATAACAGGTCTATGATAGCGATGTACGTGTTAACAAACACTAAAACGAAAGCAACAGAAACACTCCAAATTATTCATTTGTATCGAGCTTGTAAAGCTTTATTATTGTAACTATTGAACATGATAATTATTCTAAAACGCAATTCTTTTTTTCAGTATTTATCAAAGTTAATAGTGTTATTTCTCTCCTTGGTGTGTAGTGCTCTGATGTTTCCGAAGATGAAACAAAAAGTTGGAAAACTACCATTTCGTCACTTTGCAAACAAGTCCCTTAAAAGTAATGATATGTTTTCAATGTGCTTTTGTTGTATACATTGACATTACATAGCGTTGCTTTAGTACAAATCACATATTTTTGAATACATGCGTTTGGCAGCGTCAAATATTCGTTGTATTTAAATGCAAGACATAGTCCACACATTATGTTTATTCCGCTTATAGGCGAAATAGAATATTGGAATTATTGTATGTTTTATCTAGTCTGAAAGAAAAAGAAAACAAGTATTTGTGTTGAAACCTATTGTCGCCTCCGGCAATATGATAAATAAATTGAACACACAAACATGTTCTCTGAAGGACCGTTTAAGAATATTTCGAAATATCCATTATTCAATAGAGTATATTATCTGTCCATGCCAATGACTTAATTTGAATAATACAATGTTTAGTTCATTAACTAAATTGCTTTAAGCGGTAAAACAACCTATCGCGCGGTTTCTCTACTGTTCACTTATAGTTTACGTAATGTTGATCGCGGAATCAATGTTATTTATGTAAACTCAACAACAATACTTGCCATTCAAATTCACCTTTAAATGATTATATATTTATCGGAATAATACGAAGATTATAGTTAACTTGTATAGAATTCACCACGATATGTGCACTTGTATACGAGTACACACTTGTTGACAACTAGAACATGAAAGACATTTCCAATTCAAAAGAAGTGTCAACTTTCAATTACGGCAATCGATCTTACATGAAGCGCCATTCATTGAAAGCTTGAAGCCGTAATACTGTAGTTCATTTCACATCCTTATTGATAACAAAGGCAATAACGATTGTATAGTACTGAATGACAGACTTGACGGGTTGAAAATATCTGAAGGTTAAGCAAACTAGGTTAGATTTCAGTTTATGTAATTTGTAATGCATACTAATATTGATGTCTTAAAGGCTTCATATTAAGTTATTGGTTAACGTTTCTCAAATATGTCACATCTGAATTTTGTAAAAAATAGGCAGCCATTCAAAGTATAGTAAAAGAACAAATCTCATATGTTTGTTAATAATTCCAAAACAAATGAAATATATAGAAATAACACTACCGATGAAGAAATGTATTGCATGTCATATATATAGTTTGTAAAAAAAAGAGAAATATATTGAAATGTAAAAAATCAATATGAGTGTCTTAAAACAGAGGTTCGTATAAATATTTAAAAAACGCGTATTTTCACCATGCTAAACTTTAAGATGTGGAAAAATTAATGAAGGAACGCTGACACGTTTCTGGATGCATAACATATGTTTATCTTACGAAGACATCTGAAGCCTAAGATAATAAACAGCGATTTATGATACCAATTAGCGGTTGTTATTTAAGCAGAGACGAGACACCGTGTCTTTGTAGAGATTGTGTCGTTGAAATCCTATTAGCCGTTACAGGTTTCTAGAGATTGGTTGGGAGACGTGATGGAACACTATACAGACGACGGTGTTGAGGTTGGTGGTAAATTGAAATATCGCACGTGTCATTTAATGAATGCGTTATAATTATTCCTTAAATATCTTGAAAACGTAATGTGATCGATCATATCGTCTGGTGCATATAACTATTACATTTCTTTTAAACTTTGGGTTGATATATACTTCTAAAAAACATTTTCGGCACACCTGTCTAACCCAGGTTTTGACCTTCGTTGTTCGTTATCAATAGTTAATAAATGTTGAAAAGATGTCCCGCCAGTAGACCCGAATGAATAAAAGTATACTACTGTATTGGTCAAATTTAAAATTGTAAAACCATTAAAACCATGCATTCGTTATTACTGTTATGCATTTCCACTACGGTAAACTATTCTTTACTAGTGTCTGATCATGACGTTTAAGCTCTATAAGTTTAATATGAGGCAGATTATAATATTCCAAGCTAGTACATCAGGTAAAAACAGAAAGACAGAACGCAACTTTACAGCTGATTGAATCAGAGAATGCACGTTTCTCAGAATAAAACGACATCGTTCCCGATTACCAGGACATTGGTCATTAGGTTGATTTTTTTTTTCTTGTTAAGTCAAAAAACACGGCAATAGCTAATGCATCGTTGTATATATTAATCAAGACGAAGTGAACTACAGAATGCGTAATATGTCCATGTTTCTACATCAGGATTTGTGTTGCCTTCGTCGTCGGCTAGTTCCACGAGGGTTCCAGTCGAGTAAGTTTTTTTAAGTTTTGAACAAAGAAATCAAAGAATTTATTGCCATTAAACAACTAAATAAACAATGTTTGTGACAGCACCTATTTAACGCATTACACCTGAAAAAAACGCATTTATACCAACTAGATTCGTTTTTAAAGCAGTCTTGTGCGTTTTCACATTAAGTGTGAAATGTAAATCATGTTGTTTACATTGATTTATTTTTTCATTTGTGCGTCGTAGGCGTTAAGAAACCCTACTTTGTTAGGACGAATTTACCAGAAATGTCAATTTAAACTGTCCATGTGTGTACGATAGTTACTGAGCAGAAAAAGACTGGTGGATAATCAAATGATACGCACTGTCGTTAAGTGGATTTCGCAAATCAATTGCCATGCGGTAAAAATAACCACGACGCAAAAGCACAGGAAATTAAACCGATACATATAGGCCGTGATGATGTTAAAGCTACCTGTGTATATAAAATATTAATCTTTATGATTCTGGAAAATCGAAAATAACTGCTTAATTACTCACTTACATTTTTTCTTCTTTTTAAATGAGTTGTAAATATTCGATGAGTATGCTATGATTGGATAGCCTTTGAATCAGAAAATAACTTCCTTCTTTTAATACTAATTAATGAACAACGAGGAGGTTAATGATATTTGGATAATTATCAATATGATGAGTTAAGAAAACAGAACTTTATTTCAAACAAGAATGTTATGTCCAATAATTTGAGTCATGATAATTATGCAAACACAATTCTAAATCAATGTTACATTTGATAATGACCAACAACAATATTGTGATGAAAGATATGTCTACGTTATTGAAAACTTACTGAGTGATACGGACTTTATCATTCTTAACGGGACGGGTTCACAGAATTATGCATTTGTTTGAAAGTCGGCTATTATGTCTTAAATTGATCAATTTAAACATCTTAACTAAAGAGCTAAGATCGGCGTGGCGTACTGGATATGGTGTCCGCCTAGCGATCGGGAGGTCATGGGTTCGAACCCCACTGGGAGCGTTACTTTGATCTCCCCCCAAAGACACCAAGTACTGGTTCTAGTCACAGGAAACGGACTCGAGAGCGTTTATATAAGCCTATGGCTTTCGATGCTATTGAGCAAAAATAAATACGTTTAAACTAAAGAGCTGAAGTATAATAACATAATAATTTCACAAAACAGAGATAAGCGTTAACGCCACCGGGTTTCGAACTTGAACCCTTTCTCTTAAAAAACTATTGCCTTTACTTTTCGGCTCTCTTAACCGTTGAACTGTCATGCATTGTAAACTATTACAGGTTTATGAAGGCGATCAATGTGGTGTCAAAGAAATAACGTAAGCAACAGCAACACTCTATATAGTTTAATCGTATCGCGTTTGAAAAGCTGACTAATTGTAACACTTGCAAATAGTGTTTACATGTATTCTTCAAGGAAACGGTATTGTCAGAGTGAAATTAACGTCACTAGTGTTATTTCACTCCTTTGTGTACATAGTACTTTAGTTTTCGAAGAAGTAACACAAAATTGCCATTTTATCAACCTTCAAACAAGTCCCTGTTATGCTTAACATGTGCATGTGTTGTATAAATAATCAAAACATAGTCTGAAAGGAAAAGATAACAATGTGTTTTGTTTCAACATTATGTAGCTCCCGGCAATATGGTGTATCAAAATAAAAAGACAATCACGTTTGTTGAAGGACCTTTTAAAATAATTTCGAATTCATCATTATTCTATTTAGCGTGTTATCTTTCCACGCCAATGGCTTAATTTGAATAGTATAATGTTTACTTCATTAACTCACTTGCTGTAAGCGTTATGAAAACTAGTCTCGCGGTTTTCTCTTATATTCAATTAAAATTGACGTAGACTTAATCGTAGAAGCGATGCTATTTATTTAAACACAACAAAAATCACACAAAATAATACCGATTGTTGTACTGTTCCAATTTAAAATAAATTCCTGAAGACATACGTTATCAACTTTGTTGTTAATTACTTAAACAATACTATGATCGTTTTATAAACATGCCATCAAAACAGGCCATTTTAATTCACCATAAAACAATAATAAATTCATCGTAATAATACAAAGACGTGAATTAATGCAAAATATTGCCCAAAGTACCTATACGTTTAGGAGAGTACACACTTGTTCACGACTAGACCATTAAATACATTTCCATGTCTACAACTGGAAGGTAACCTTTTTCTTTCAAAAGAAGTGTCAACTTTCAATGACGTCCATCGATCTAACATAAAGCTTTCATTGAACGCTTGAAGCTGTTATGCCGTAGTTCATTTCACATCCTTATTGATTTCAAAGGCAATAACGATTGAATAGTTCTGAATGACGGACTAGACGGATTGATAATATCTGAAGGTCAAGCAAACTAGGTTAAATTTCATGTACGTTTCAGTTTATGCACATTGAAATACATACTAAAAATGATGCTTTTTAATTGCTACATATTAAGTTGTTTGTTAGCGTTAGTGAAACATGTCACATCTGCGTTTTGCATACAAATAAGGCAGCCATTCAAACTATGGTGAAATGGAAAATCCTCAAATGTTTGTAATTGATGCAAAACGAACGAATTTGGTAAAAATTACACTTCCGACAAAAGAATGTGCAAAACATAATAATACTTTGTAAAAAAAGACAAACATGTATATTGAAACGGAAAACTAATCATTATGAATGTCTTAAAAACGCTTTACGTTTATGTATTTTAACAGGTTTATCGCCACTGAATGCGCGTGATACATTACTCTAGAAAACAGGGGTACCAGCAAATAAAGAGAAATATGACTTTTAAGGTTTTCTTTTTATTCTGACTTTGGATTATGCATTTGCTATAAAAGGTGTTTCGCTTCGGTAAGTGTGTACTGATTTTACAAATTTCTTAAAAGGAAAAATTATGTGCATACAAACCTTGTGGGTTGTTATATTTCTTCGCGAAGGTATTATTTGTTATGGTTTATGCTGCCAATCTAAAGTCGGCGTTTGTGGTGGTGGATGTGGTGATGTGGTTTAAGGAACTTGACGCAATGGTAACCTTTCAGGTCGTGGCAGTGATGGTTGAATAATTAGCATTAGCAGTAGCCTTTAAATGCCTGGTAGTGTTGGTTGAATAAATAGACGCAGTGGTAGCCTTTTGTCGTGGTAGTGATGATTGTAGAATTATAAGAAGTAGTAATCGTGACAGAGGAGGTTCCGACAGAAGACTAAGAAAGAAATTTGTAATACTTGTTTATGAACACACCGATCTCTTAAGATCAACGGATAAAAAATACAATAAACATAATGCGGCTTTCAGATTACTACGTGCGTGATGCGAAAGCCAAAATGCATGTTTAAACATCTTACGAGAAAAAGATGTAATGCCAATATTAAACAGTTAGCGGTAGCATAGTTATCCAGTTGTTGCTTTCTAATTACTAGTCATTAACATTGTCATTTAGTAGTCATTTTCTCACTGGAAATGGCATATCGATTTTTGTCATAGTTATTATTGCGGTGCAACGAATATTCAAACATATCGGATCCAGGACTCACTGGTCTTAAAATGTGTGCGTATCTATAATATAAGCAAAACATGAATACACACGGAAGTTATTGATAAGCTGCAAAATGAACTGATATATGGTAACAATAATAAAAATGCATGCTAAAAATAAGATGTGGAAAAATTAATGAAGGCACGCTAACAAGTTTCTGGATAGACAACATATGTTTATCTTACGAATACAACTGTAGCCAGCGATTTATGATACCAATTAGCGGTTGTTATTTAAGCAGGGATGAGACAAGATGTCTATGTTCAGATTGTTTCGTTAGAAATCCTATTATCCGTTACAGGTTTGCAGAGATTGATTGGGAGACGTGATGGAACACTATACAGAATATAGTGTTGACCTTGTCGGCAAATTGCAGTATCGCACGTTCCATTTATGGAATACGTTATAATGAGTTATTTAAGATAGTGTAAGCGTAATGAGATCCGATCATATCGACTGGTGAAAAAAAGTATAATATTTCGTTTGCAATTGTTGTTGCTTACAATCTTTTTCTAACTCTCTCTAACTCAGGTTTTGACATTCGTTGACCTTTATTAACAGCCAATACATTGTTGCAAAAAAAAATCCGCTAGTATATCCGAATGAATGCTATTCACTACTGTATTGGTCAAATAGATTATTGTCAAACCTGCAAGACTCGATAATTTTAATTTAAGACAAAATATCATATTCATAGCAAAAACATCAGTCAAACTTAAGAGCTGATTGAAACAACGCATGCACGTTTCTGAGAGTAAAACGACACTATTTTATGTGAAAGAAATGTCTACGTTATCAAGAACGTATTGAATTTATTATAAGTATGATACTGTCTTCAGGCCTTACATTATGACTTATTAATTGTGGGCATTTTTTGTGAAAATATTGCAACGTATTGTTTTATTACACATGTTACACATTGAATACAGAAATTGAATACGCGCATTGCGCAACGTCTATTCTCCGTTGTGTTTAAATACATGATACAATCCGTTTGTAATTTACCTCCTAAACTCCTTCTTTCCCAGGGCTATCAGGCTATGGAACGGTCTACCAACCTATATACAGTCAAGCTCCAACCTACTGACCTTTGTCAGTCGATTGGATTCTCACCCACTCTAGACCCCTTACTTCTGTTTTTAACTTTAGCTTTCCTGTAGATCTTTTATCTTTTAAACTTAACTTACTAATCCTTTGCACATAATTTTAAAAACTAACACGCTGTTTTCCAGACAAGCGCCTGTCAGTTATTATCGAGCACGGTTGTAGAAAGTATTTAGTTAAAGTTGAAGTAGAAGTTTGTTTATCCCGCTTACAGCCGCTATCAAAAGTATTTTCTCAAAGGATCAAGATGCGGAAACAATTTCTTTCGTTTAAAATAAAATAATTTTGCCACTAGCATTTTGGTTCAAAAAACAAATACATTGTCCTTGGAATAACATGGCATATTGTTCAAATTATCATTATTCAACAGCGTGTGTATCTTTCCAAGCCAATGGCTTAATTTAAGTGAAATAGTGTTTATTGTATGAACTAATTTGCTCCAAGCTTAAATGACGTTTTCTTAACATTTCAAGAATATTAAACGTCTTGTTGATCTTATACAAATGTTATTTATATAAAAACACGAAACATATTACCATAGAGAACCGGTTACTGTTCGAAATCCAAATTTGGTTGTAAAGCGACTTTTCATGTTTTGGTAAATTGACAAATTGAAATCAATTGTTCCAGATTGGATCATTTTCGTTGTAGTAATGATACTTGTTAGGAAACAGTAATACTGAACATTTACCATAAAATATCCATTAAATACATTTTTTGACGAATTAATAACCTGAACATTATAAAGCATTGCAACGCGAGCCAATTGAATAATTTGGAGAGTTCTGTTGAAATCGTCATATTTTGTGACACTACGAGGATTGTTTATATAAAGTATAACATACACCACTCACTGTATGAGCACAGATGGCCGAGTGGTCTAAAAGTTAGACTTTTACTCCAGGGGTCAGTGGTTCGAGCCCAGTTGCGGATTAATTGTGTTTCCTTTCATTAATTTTATTCTTGTTTTTTTTACTGGAGCTTTTTAGCTCCAATGTGCACATTTATCAATTTAAAGCATTTAATGACAAACTTCAATACATGCCAAAATCTGTGAAAAGGTACCTTTAAGAAACACTATGATATACACTTAGTTGTTTAATAAAATTATCTTTAAATAAACATAATTCAGCTCTTAACAAATCTTTTTTTTTATATATTCCCGTAATAATTTTCAAAACCACCAGAGGCAAACTAAAATTAATATTATTTAAAGGCAACTTTTACCCTTGAAGAGAATTTGCGAGAAAAGGTCTATATAAACTTTGAACCGCAAAATTAAGTTTGAATTATTCCTCAAACTGGTCATTATTTTTCAACGATACATGCAAGGTTACTAGACTACACAATCATTAATGACTAGAACTGAAATACATTTCAAGGACGACAATGTCGTCATTCGTCTAAAGAAGTGTCTATGTTTTAATTATGGCCATCGATTTGACATGAAACGCCCATTTATTGAAGGCAAGAAGCTGTACTTCATTTCACATCATTTATTGATGGTACAGGCAACGAAGATCTTATACTTGTAAACGACAAACCAGACGGGCTCAAATTGTATGAGAATCAAGCAAACAGGGTTAACACATACGTTTACTGTTTAAGATATGTTTATTATAATGGGTAATAACAAAAACGGAGAAGTTTCGACATATGAAGTTTTTTTATTTTATGCTTTCCGGTGGTTTATATTGAAATAGTGAAATAACAGTGAATTAAAACTGATAAAATGATGTGGTTTTCATGAAGGGTTGACGTCATTATTTCGGCAAAAATAAAAAAAATAATCCCTTGTTAGCATACAAATAAATAGAAAATGTGTGTGATTCGGTGGAAAATCGATTGTAACTCACTCGTGATAATAGAACAAAATATATTTTCGATGATCAATTGTAAATTAAAAGCAATACTTCACCAAATCAAACGAATATTTTCCTTTTATAAGCGTTCTCGTCAACTGTCACATTTGAACAAGATGTTGTTTCATGAATATATAGCACTTGTCAAAAGGACACAATCAAGTAGTGCTTAAGTTGACAATTCTCAAATGTTTGTAACTGAATGAAATGAAAAAAAAACATACATTGTTAAAAGAGCACTATTGATGCACTTAAATACTGCAAATCATCTTTATTAAAAAGACAAAATGGAACAAATTGAAAACTTCATTAAGCTGTACGAAAATCACTTTACGCCCGATCATTTTAAGTATGGGGTATTATACAGAGACTTTGATAATTATGTGCGCATTTTACACAGTTATGAAAAGCAAGAAATATGTGAATAATCACCTTGTATGTTGTTTATTATTTTTCATCTAAGCTACTCTAGTATTTGTTGTGGCAGTGAAATAACTTAACGCAATAGTTACTGAAGCGGTGTCGACTTAGCACGTAGGATAAAATACATATACTACTTTTCCTTCGCATACATATCCGTTTAAATCATCAGATAACAAACGAGAGAATAAGTGCGAATGAATCAGGGATTGGAAAACATAGTATACGCGATGCGGTAGCCACATTACATTACTTATCTTCTAATGAGAAAAAGCACAAAAACTGCTGAATCACTGACTAGCGACACCATTTCATGTAGAAAACATCAGAATATCGAAGGCAAAAGAAACAACAGAGAAAAGTTACCGGTATTTTGCAAATCCGTCTCTTGGAACGATGTAATTGAATCTCGGTCACGACTCCGTCAACGTCATGATAAAAGAGACGGTTTAAACAAAGTCCCATAACTTGCTCGCGACTCCCACCAGAATTTCGACCGTAAAATATTAACATAGATTAGCTTTAGATGAATCCTATACACTGCGCAAATAAAAAATAGTCCACGACCTCATACAATTGGTAACAAATAGTGTGTTAAGTCAAACACACATACATGTTTTCATGAGGAATATTGCCAGTTTAATGTTTAAATCTAATGTAATTATACTGTTTTTCATAGTATTGTATTCTATGTGCACCATTTTTTTTTTATTGAAATTATTTTTACAAATCTATATTCAACGACTAGAATAATTATGTATTTGTTTTTACAGTCATGTATGTTATTTTAAAACATGTAAGTTTAGTATCTTATGAATAGACAGACAGAATAGACAGATTTCCTTTTTTTTTATAATAACATCATCATAATTGTCGTGTATATAATAGTAATAATACTAATATAATAATAATATCAATAATAATAATAATAATAATAATAATAATAATAATAATAATAATAAAAAATAGTAATAAAAATAAATCATAATCATTATCATAATCATAATAATAATAATCATATTATTAATAATAATCATAATGAAAAGAAACAATAATAAAATAAATCATCCTCATGTTCATCATCATAATTATCATCATCTTCATCGTCATCTTCGTCATCATCGTCATCATAATACTAACGACCATCACCACCACAACAACCACAGCCTATACAAACATCACTAAAAGCAACGTCTTGAAAATCTTATATGATATTATTGGAAACCATGCTGCTATTCATTCTACAACATGTGTGTTATTAATTTTGAGCAGTGTAAACTAGCAACTTGCAACATCTGGTCAGATTGTAATATACGCTGTATGCACAGTATTCAATTATGCGACGGTTCAGAAGGCTGTCCCACACAAAGACAAACATTGCCAGTTGTTTATTGTCGATCACCGCTATTATAACGCAAATAATACAGCAAACTGATGTTACACATAGCGTTAAGGTCACGGTGATATAAATAAATTCGGATAACTTCCTCAGGTTATATTTGTAAAAATGACGCTTATTACCTCCCTTCGAAATGTCATGCGGGTGTTTTCGTCGACGCTCTATCCAAGAGAAACTACCAAGAATTAACAAAAACTTTTACTCGTTTGGATTAACTGCCCTTGAGAATGGAAAAGTTAAAGAAAAACAAAGACGTGAACATGTTATATTCTTAGAAATAAGTGTGTAACGAACGTCGTAGGAGCCTTGTTTGATCACACACCGTTTATCACACTTCGTTTATCACACACCGTTTATCACATATTGTTTATCACTTATCGCATATGACATAAGATAGCTATAGAAGCAATAACTGCTTTGTGCGTATTTTGCTCAGTTATTTGAATATGAATGTGATTGTGCAAACGTTCATTGAAAGCCAGACTGGCTTATCATGAACGGAATGCACACTGTTGATGAGCAATTTAAGCTGCCAGTAGATTAAATTTAAAGTACATGGTTACGTTTGAATACATACACAACTTTAATTAACGATGCAATAGCCTAATTTAAGCCATGGGCCTAATTATCACGACATTTCAGTGTGTTTGCGTCTCTTGTTTTGAAAATAAAGAAAATAACACGCAATCCTGACGTCATGATAATAGGTAAAATGGTGTCATTTTATTGTAGTGTTTTCAACAATGCGGCGGAAATACAGCTAAGTTCACACGGCGTGCTATTTCTATCTATTTGTTTTCTTTACAGAAGCATATTTAATGTGCTGTGGGGGAAATCGAAGTACCCGAAGGAAACCTCATCTGCCCGGTATAGTGACCATCACCAAACTCGCATGTTGCTGGAAACTGGAAATTTTCCCGGTGGCATCGGTTAGAAACGCGTGTAACAACCACTGCGCTAACCGGACCGTCATGGAGCAAAATACGTTATTTTATTACCTGTGACGTGGACGAGACAGACATCAACGACGGCGGCTTGCAGTCACCAATGGCGTCATATCCGCAGTTGGGGATGCACATTTGTCGTCGGCGCTTTTTCAGGTGCCGACAGAGCAGTATCGCCGTCACCAGTATGCCGAGGGAGACGACGGCGCAGATGATAATAGGCACCACCGGATGTAACATGGCGAGTGTTTTGCGGCGCCTGAAAACCAATGGAATAACTGTGAATGAGTGGGAATAACATACCGAAGGTCGCGGCGCCTGGAAATATACATTGACTGTACGGGTGTTACATAGCGTGGGTTCAGCGACACCTGAAAACAAATCAATTGGAATGACAGCGGACGTGTAGGTGTATTTTTCCTCTTGGCGTATTGTATACATGCTCTGTAATCGCCGTTAATGTTCTATGTAACATGGCAACCGTAGCAACGTATGGAAATGTAAATTGGAATGCAAGTGAATGTTCTGGTGTAAAATAACAAGTGTTTCCACGTATTGAAATATGCTCTGAAATGAAAGTGAATTTACGTGCGTAAACGTGTTGTACTCATGATATGTACATGCATATTATAACCAAACAGTCATAGCTCGCTCCTTGCGGTCATTAATTATACATTTTAGTGTTAACTAAAACAACGCACAACTGTAGGCATGCTTTACTGGGAAAAAGATGTGGAGAGCGGTGGGGGAATACGCACATTACACTGGCATTCAATACCACTTATCTCTAATTGTTATGCCCTTCAACATATATAACTAGTTTAAATAATCTACTTGATCAAAGATAGCAAAAATGTGTAATAAGATCGATTTCAAGTAATAACGTTTACATCAACTCCTAGATTATGTGTACTAGATATAAACATTGCATTTGCCTCGGCATTGGTCTAAACAATGTACAATAATGTCGCTTGCGAACAGTTCGCCCAGTTTTACAATATACCTAAACTTAGTCTACTTGGAGGGATGATGTAACTATTCCAACAAGGTTCGGACTATGTTTACACGATATCAATAGTGTATTTGTCTCGGCCTTGTTTAAGCGGTGTCATTTCTGTCGCATGCAAACAGTTCAACATGTTTTACAATATAACTTAATCCACTTTACTGCAATGCAAATGCAAAACATTGTAACACAAAAACATTATCACCGTTATGTTTATGGTTTCTATATGGATGTAGCGAATCCAAAACAAGTTCGGATCCAAATCTGAATCCAAAAAAGGCTTTTACGTGATTTTCGAATTCTAATCATCAGTAATGACTAACTGTTTCATTAATAAAAACATTCAACAAACCGTGTTCTTTATTCATAACAATTAACTATGAAATGTAATATGTAATGCCGAATATTTCGATAGCCCTTTACACTCATCGTTTCTTCTGTGGAATATGTTGTATGTGCATCAACTGTCATTCCATGGTGGCTGGGTTGGTTACGCTTTTGAAAGAGTTTGTACATTCAGGCTTATGAGATTTGTGTCAAGATTTTGTTACCTGCTGCAATATATTTACCATACAATGTATTAATGTCAAGCAAAGCGTGTACAGTTATTTTGTTAGCAAGTCAGCTACAGAAAGACAAACTAAAGTATGAACTTCCTGTCAATGTTACCCATAATCAAGTATAACTGCTAGGATTGAACGTAGATGAGACTTTTAAGTACATGTAAGTGGATATGCACTTGTATGTTTCTTATTCATTTAGTATTGTGTGGGCGAATTATGACATCAAGAATTGAAAATAATCTAATTGCATGGGCAAACAAATATTGATATGTTCACACTCGAATAAAACATACGATTATGCGCGTTTGCATTTAATGTCAAAGCTATTAAAATATGCTTACCGTTTTGAAATGGTTTTTTGTTCTATAGAAATTATACCAATGTCAAATGAAAGCAATTCTGCTAGCGATGAGGCATTCGGGTGTAATCGGTTAAGTTTCTTTGCGAAGGTTTTGACACTTGATTGCTTTTTAAAGTATTAAAGAACGGAATTGGTGAACATAGTCATAAGCTACTGCGTACATCAATACACTTACATTTACAGTATTAAGAAAACAATAATTATAAGAAACTGCTCAAGCATTCGAATTCGTAGTTTGAAAGAAGTAACACAGGTATTTACGTTCGCTGAGGGAGTGATTGGAAAGGGAAATCAACGCCACTGTGACAATAAAAGCTGTAAATCTATAGTTTTCCAGTAATAAGGCCAATAACTGCTGACATTAAAATGCAATATAATCACGAAATGACGACTGACAGACGACACTAATTTGGGCTGAGTAGTTTTTTGTTCCAGACAGCAGCGAAAGGTCGCCACTTTCCTGATGTGCACGTAAATAATTCAAAACATTGTCTAGCATTTACATGTTTAAGGGCATACACGTTGAGGTAAAACAAAAAACATGTTAGGTATTGCATCAATATTGCAGACGTTTTGTCCAAACATATATCAATAACTTGACTACGTCTAAAAAGGAATAATTGTAAAACAAATGTTTATTTGTTTGAAATATGACATTCAATGGCATAACAGCATACAATAAAGCTTTGAAATAATATGAACACAAATATAAAATCAGGAATCATATTTGTTTCACAGGCTTCTTTGCAGTAGGGACATTGCTCAATTTTATTTAACTTTTGCTATGAAGGAATTCCAGATGTCTAAAAAAATTACAAAACAATCAACTATAAAATACACATAAAACAAAGCGCTTATTCGTTCACAACAACGACATTTTACATCCTAAATTTGATACAGTCGAACATTAAACTACCTCAATTTATACCAACAATTACAGCAAAACGTGGCTACATTTTTTAGTTCGACAATCACGCAATTGTATCATCCTTCCCGAGAGTATACAGAGACACATACACAACGATATGAACTCATACAATTCCCTCGGAAATCAATTATATATGGCATACATCATTTTCCTGCACGACAATAACTTACCTGTTTTATATCCCAATGTTCACCGCTCGCTTATTTTAAATTTGTATATGGTATTTGCGATATTGCACACAGTTTAACACACTGTCTCCCTCATCAATAACTTATGCTTATCATAAACCTATTTCTGAACATGCCATATCTGGAGAGTCGAATGATAAAAACAACAACATAATATCATCACAAAACATTCTTTGTGATCACATCAATTGTCGTTATCCATAATGAGAAACAATGTCATCTTGTATACATCACAAATTGATATGTGTTTGCTAATATTATCAATATTACCCTGATACATCTACTTCATATTTAAAATGAAAATAAAGTATTGGTTTACAGTTGTTTACTAACAGAAAATGCAACAACCGTCCTTTAACTCTACCGCATACGTCTGCGCATTCTCTAAGTTTATTCCTGATTGCAGAATGTTGATTGCCTTACTAAAGACTGAACAAAACAACCTGACAGCAAAGGGACACATATTGGATATTAACACGCGCGACACGGGCAGTCATATATGGCATTGAGAGGCTTCAAGAGATGCGCCACTAGTGCACAAATGTTTTCTGCGTAATAACTGGTAGTATGTGTCTTGACATTAAAATATCTCAAAAGCTAGAAATCTAAAATTATAAAAACAAAGAGGTGCATATGGCAATATTATATTGTCCAAACATATATATTTGTATTTCAATCACGAAGCCCAATTTGAATTATAAAACATTTCATCATAAGTAAACACAATTTTCAGGAACTGACGCCCATGAATTGACATTTGGTAAACCATCCCGAAATGGTATATAATCGAACCAAGAACTCAAAGTTGAATCAAAGAATTTAAACTGCAGTATGTTAAAGGTGAAAACTAATATATGGGTGTATAAAAAGGCAACAAATAAGGAAATGAAGACTGACCAGACTGCGTTTTTTTTTACAGATAAATAGGTTCTCATACAGCACAGACGGTGCGCATAGCGTCCTATATGCAATCTATTTAAATAATACGGAGTAGTTTTGCTCTAGTGTCTATTAATGAAACATATATATGTATATTAAATCCATCATAAGAGGGCAATATAGGCAATTTGTGACATGAGCAAATTACGGGAAACATTGATAAAAATAAAAATTGCGAATTGTCAGGGGAGATTTTTTTTCCATTCAAAGTAAAACAGCTTTATTGCATGTGTTCAGGCTCAGCACAAAGAGTTAATTTGATCCACATTTGGCACGTGTTCAATGAGACTAGCCTGACTATCCCAATACATAATGAAGTCGCTGTTCCTTGAAATCAATACACATATGGGCAATAACTATTGTTTACTTAGTACCATGTTGATATTTCAAAAGACAACACATGCTGTGTATACAACATATGTTTACAATGCTTTCTTCAGTAGCAACTAATAATACAACCTTTATCAAAACTCACATTTGCGATTCTTAAATATATTATCTGCATTTAGAGAATTAACAACCACAAATGTGAACAAATTATTAAAGAGTAGTGGCTGCTTTGTTAAAGCTCTATCAAGCAAGTGTAACATCTTGCTTGAAAATGTACAATGCCAAAGACAAACAGTACTTGATGTTTTATGACAATAACCTTGGAGATCAATTGAATATTACTGACAATTAATATTTGATCATGTAAAGCCAGAACATTGCATGTGTTACAATTGTGAAATAATATTAGTTACCATATTGCTTAAATATTTGAATACTTGGATTGGAAATAGAAACACAAGTAAAAAAAGTTTTCCCCAGAATACAAAAACTAGAAATGTTTAAAACACAAAAATAACTCTGGTAAATACTTAAAATCGTGAAGATTACAAACACTTAAAACTAATTATTGCGTGCATAAAAATACAATAAAATACAGCAACGGATTAGTGTTGTATTTTTACCGTTAACGTTAATATTTTCGTGAATAAAAATGCAACACGATCTGTTAGTGACGATTGTAGAAATATTACCTTTAATGCGCATATTTGGGGTAATAAAATGCAACAAACTCAGACAAGTATTACTGTAGTATTTTTACCGTTAAGGATCATGTAAATTGGGTAAATAAAATACCACTAAAGAAGCTAATGATCACTGAATTACTTTTGTCGTTGAAGCTTATAATTACGATTATAAAATCCAAAATCATCAAACATCGTCCATCATATGCGTTAAAACGCATTATCACGTAACTTTAATACAACCTCATCAGGAAATGACCACTGAATAGCCGGCGTTGATGTCTCGTGATCGGGTTTTCTCAGACAAGGCGATTGGGCGCCCATTGCACGACATGAGCAACATATTCATTAAACATGTTCATGCAACATATTAATAAAACATATTCATGAAACCTATGCATGCAACATATAAGTACACTTTTCATCTACGGCAATGTGAGTATAATATACTTGCAATACATCTTAACATATTTGTGATCGTATAACAAATACAAGTATGATATGACGAAAATACAATAGAAAGTTCCCCTAGTGTGTTTTCGCGACACGTTAGCAACGTACATGCAGACATGTCTAATTTCCAATAACATATGCTTCGATTAAGATTAAAATAAAAATATTAACTCGATATACCCAGCAGCTGTAAAATAAATACCTATTGCCCACGAATATACTTGTTTGAATACAATTACTTACAATGTATTCAATTAATTCCACAAATGTCTTTACCATATTAAAATAAATATCAAATAGATAATCAGCATGAAGTTTTGTTAACTCAAGGCCACAGCCTTACCGATATAACACGATATTATTTATCAACTGGTGTTGTATGCATTCCAAGAAAAGACAGACATGAAAAGCAATTGATCTTCCTAACAGGACAAAGCTTACATCTTTGTGTCGTGTTCTGAGAAAACTGGGCAAAATACTTGTGCGTAAATTGTCATCCCAGATTAGCCTGTGCGGTCCGCACAGGCTAATCAGGGACGACAATTTCCGCTTTTATGGAATTTTTCGTTAAAATGATGTCTCTTTTTAGCGAAAATCTAGTTTAGGCGGAAAGTGTCGTCCCTGATTAGCCTGTGCGAACTGCACAGGCTAATCTGGGATGACACTTAACGCACAAGATTTTTTCCCAGATTTCTCAGAACACGCCACCTTTTATCAAATGAACGTACATCATCATAACATTCACACCGTAGTTTGGGCAATATCGTATGCTATTGCGTTAAAGAAACTAGTATCTGCGGAAATGTGTTTTGCAGTTATTACCATAAATCGGGTTTAAACATTGTCACAAAACGCCGTATCACTAGTTAAAAGACAATGTACATTTGCAGAGAGCGTGTTTGCGGAGGTTGTAACTAGTCCTTAGACTCTTAAGTTCTCTATACATTCTAGAACAAAATGCTTGGAAGAGAAATAAAATAGTGTGCTCGTATACTAATATGTCTTCATACATATTGCTGGTTGAAGTTTGCAAGAAATGGGTGCATTTTGTGTTTGAATATATGGTGTACATAAAGTTCAACATCAATTTTGTTCTGTTGCAAATTAACAAAGACACACCCTCATATAGAAAAATGGACGTTCAAAAATTGATATTGAAATGCTTTTATTCTATACTTAATTCTAATAATGCCCGGAGAGAAAATGCAAGTATGTGTGTACAAATTTACAACGATTACCGATCAGACGTTGTATCAGCTTTCAATAATTACCACCAATTCTAGACTATTTGCACTCAATGCATTGCAATCTATGTAAATACTAGAAATTATATATGCGCATGGCTGCCGAAAATGAAAACAACTATAATAGCAAATAGTTCATCCTATTTGAATAATGAAAAAAAGAAACGTATGCCATTCAATCGGCATTGTAATTAGGTACTTACGTAGCAGAAAATACACAGTCACATCTAAATAATCAGCATATATAAAATATACCCAAACAGTTATTCGTACGTAAAACGAATTTTCCTGTTATAACAGGATGTTTTAATTATAAACCTTTACTTGTCTTTAAAACTCTTTGAATTATTCCGAATGTCCAGAAATCAAATGTGACCCATATAATTTGTAATTTATTATAACACATTTCAATAAAAACAACAGCTTGTTGAATATTTATCGCCAAAATCAATCCCACCAAAGGTCATGGTCAATCCAGGCTATCAGTCCGCTCACGGGCTATGCATTAAAAGCTAGAGCTTTCATGTAAAGTAATTGAAATATGCCATGCACAGTTTCCCCAATCCCAGTGGAATCATTAAAGAAATTGTTTCGACGCAGTCCGTAGAGACATGGTCATCAAGGGCGACACTTTTAGATTAAATGCTTTCATCTTTTCATTAATTTGCTATAGGCGAACATTAGTGTCGTTATTTTGAGTTTGTGTTCTGTCTTTACTGGACGCAGGTTTCGAGCAATGGCTTATATGTTATTGTTTTCCGAATATGAAAATGATAATGATTTTTATTCAAAATTGTATTTCTCAATGTCCATACCAAAACATGCAAGTACGTATTGAATCACAAAACTGGCCACAAACGATGAAAATGTAACTTTACACAGTAAATCAGATGTAAAAAAATAATGTCATTTGCTTTTATTTAAAAAAAAAACACTTGTTTTGGGAGGTTGAACACGGGTTTGCGCAGTGTAATAAAATATGTTTTATGTTTGTATGTTTAGAACAACTAAGTCACGAAAGCCAGGCTGAGGAGAAGCTTCATACGTCGACAGGTTTCTTTCTTTACTCTTAAACTATAATCTTAATGTATAAAAATGTAATTAAGTGTGTTCGAAAAAGAAAAGATGGCGAAGCACGGCAAACACAAACTACATGATTTTGCACAAGTTCAGTCAAAGAGGAGACTCCATAGGCATATATTTTGTATTTAACTTATCACGTGAGAATAAATACAAAACAAAGTATCAATCTGTTAATATTAAATAAACCTAGTTTTGCTAGAATTGTTATCTCGAACAAACAAACGATTAAGTCGAAAAGTGCCATGAGTTCTTAGCAAATAATTATCCGGTAACCACGCAGTATGTGTAAATAGTCGAAGACATCAAAAAAATGGTTATACATGTTTGAGTTGGTTAGAATAATTAATTTTAACGAATATTTAAACCCGGAAGGAAATAAATAACATGATTGCAAATCGTGACATTACTTTAATATGTTGAACCAAAATATCACTCTAAAGGATTCAAACGCAAACGTTTTCAAGAAGATGCCCTTATTACATGATAACAAAAATACAATCCCATTTATTAATGAACATGAAAATTGTGTACCAAAATAGACATGATATATAATTTGATAATTAGAGAACTGAACTATGCGTACTTGGAAATGCCAAAAGCTACTGGAATATCTATTGCATTGACGACTTTCTAAGAATTCTACAGCATAGAAAGGGTAATTCGATAGCTCCACTGCGCCCTTATAAATTGAATTCAGAGAAACGGTAATTACGACCTATTTTTAGCACTCACTACAGCGGCCATACATGCATGCATTTAATGCGATCATTTCTGCAATGCTTGAATCATGCAATTGTGCAATTGAGTAATGATCCAAACGTGAAAGGTCATAGACCTCAATAAAGGGACAAAAGTAGAAGTAGTAGTAGTAGTAGTAGTAGTAGTAGTAGTAGTAGTAGTAGTAGTAGTAGTTGTAGTAGTAGTAGTAGTAGTAGTAGTAGTAGTAGTAGTAGTAGTAGTAGTAGTAGTAGTAGGAGTAGTAGTAGTAGTAGTAGTAGTAGTAGTAGTAGTAGTAGTAGTAGTAGTAGTAGTAGTAGTAGTAGTAGTAGTAGTAGAAGTAGTGGTAGAAGTAGTAGTAGTAGTAGCAGTAGTAGTAGTAGTAGTAGTAGTACATGTAGTAGTAGTAGTAGAGGAAGAAGTGTTAGTTGGACTTTAAATGATTGTAAATAATTGTGGAACAACAACTGCAAACAATATAGCCATATTTCATTACTGTTCTTTGATTTAGTCCCATGGATAAATATAGACGTTGTATATAATTGTAGTCAAATCATAAATGTGTGGGGAGCTATATCACTCAAACTGCTTAAAAAACAAAAGCTTACGCCAAGCAATTATCAGATACCTATTGTTATACTGTGACAATAGTGTTAAACTTGTGAATGTTGAAATCACAAACGTTGAGACAATGTTACCATATTAATTTAGTTTTTTCTTAAAACGCACTTTTTGCAAGGAACTATATTCATAGCATTTTCGATACATGATGTATTATTAAATGGATGTGGATATGCACTTATATGTCAAATAACCATTATACCATTATGATTCAAGAGTGTTTTGAGTAGGCTTAGTTATTTGTGTTCGACATTTTTAACCTAATGAAAGATTTAGATAACAATCATTTGCAGATAGTACTTTCTTGAATTACTGGATTCTGAATTACACATAAAAAGCTGGCTCATTATTTCCCTGAGATTTTCTAAATAATAGAAAGTTTAACCGAGAAAGATTACTTTCTTTGATAATCTAGTCTTCTTTATAAATAAAAAGCTTTTGCTTAAGAAGTGTTTAAGTCTTGCGTTATAAACTCTTACATTTCACTCAAGCACTCCTGCCAGTTTGTGACAACATCATTGATTTATTAAACTCCTAAACATCGTATATATTGTTTTCACAAAGCCTTCAACAAAAACTCATTTACAAAGATTTAACCAGAAATGTCAAATGATGTCAGGTTATGTCACACCATTTTGTATTATACGGTGATATATACACGACTGCACGACTACTTAGCTGACATACCATATACTGGGCGAGCCGCCGAAAAGAACATGTGTGCGATGATATAAACAGGTATATGATAAAACACGTTATTTGACACTCTTAAAGCGCACACGTTCTAGAGACGCACAATAGTGCAAGTAACATAAATTATATTACAATTGACATAAACGGGAGAAACGTACGGCTTATATTATAGTAAAAAGCTATGTATCAATGATTGGAAAAATGTTTTCATTGTATGATTCTCTTTTAAACTATTTTTGTTAGATTTCTTTCTCACAATGTTCAACTTGTTATTCTTGTCACAGACAGACACTGTATTTTATTATTTCAATATAGTTATTGATCTGCAGTCAATCAAAATCATTTTTTTTCTTTAACAACAAACAGCGAAACTGCTTCTTCAATCGTGTATTTAAATGTCCTTCCGAGCCTAAGTCTGCATTATTTGAGGACCTCATTTGCAATCTAGATAACCATGCTATTTATACGCGTACTCTAAAAATGATCGCTTAGTTCCAATTGAAATATTATCGCTTCGGTGTCCCAATGGAGAGCCCGGTTGCATGTTTGTTATTCAATTGAGTTGAACAACTTGTGCTGGCATGTGCGTCATAAGCGGATTGTTCAATCTCATGGTACCCAGTCTGTTTCCTGTTTAAATCGTGACAAGCGTCAATTCAGTCGGTATTCGTCCGCTTTGCGTGAAAAAGGACATTGGCAAGGCTACCGCAAAACGCACTGGTAATTTTAAAACAAGTGTATACATGTTGTATTCCTAGAGCCACTGTACTCGACCTAGTTGTAACAGGTGTTAATAATAATTTAATCGGTATATTGTGAAGCATAATACTATGCTTTTACTGGTTCGATAACAGCATACATGCAGCATTACATACATATTGTGTGTTTATCTTTACTGAATATGTGTTTATTTTTGAAAATTGAAGAGTGTGTAAAGTGTGCTTGTTTGTTTGTTAATAACACCACATATCAATTTGAAAGAAAAGCCGAACCGAACACTAAATTAAACATTCAGTAGTTCGCATGAACAGTTTCCAATAGTGATACATATCGTAGAACGCACACAATTACTGCTTGCTTTTTAACGCCTTATAAATCTATAGGAAATTAAGCCATCGAATTTCATTAATATAAGTTATATTTTGCTCGCTCCTAATGACTAAATAAGATAAATTACCAAAATATATCTATTTTTGAACGGTTTAGAAATAAAAAAGGATATTTTTTGCCACAAAGGATATATCTCTCTACAAAATAAAATAGGCGACTTTCATGTTTAACAAATGTGGATAATATTTATTGCGATTACACTAAATTGACGTACATTACGTAAAAAAATATCGTTTCCAAAAGTGAATCTCAAAGTGAGGATTTATATTTCATCCTTCGCATACATTATGCAATTACCAGAATGTGAAGCGGATAGAACATTATACATTGAGTTATGCATATAAGTTGTAATAATGATATAAAACTGCACCGTCCATATTTACGTTTGATTAATACCCAGGCGTTTTGCAATCATAATTTCACATTCATTTTACGTTAATACCGTTTTAATATATTCGACATTTGTATGCATACCTTGCTTTAAGTGACATGCAATAACACATTAATAATTCTCACTTGAGACTTAAATAGTCATACCTGTTTTCTTAAAGAAACGACGGAATTGTTTATTTCTTTGCAACACAAATATTCGATAATTGCATTGCGAATCCATGAAAGTCCACATATACCAGTCATTTTTTTTGCTGTACGTTTCAATTTTCATTTTTTTCTGTGTCAAGTGATATATTGACATTAATTTATTTGGTTACCAATGGAAACATTAAGCCCTATCGTAATTTTCTCAAATATCAATTATATTCAATTAGTATATATAATATCTAGGCGACAGGGAAATTATTCTGCCCACATTGTTAGATTGTATAAAAAGAAAAGTAGTTTTGAAAAAAAATAATCTTATTTTGTGTTGAATATTGTTAACTAAACATGCGCACCAGAAACCAAATAAACTATTTACAGCAAGTTATAAAGGCGTATTTGCCCTTTATTACTAGGAATTCTGTTGTGAGATGACGCTATAACCTTCAATTACTGGGGATCCATACCCTGGGGATACTGGTTATAGCAAACCTCTTGATTGCATGGTACTCCTGTCTTGTCGTAGTACATATGGGTCATTTTTATTGTAGATGATAGTATAAATCTTTCATCCTCCACAATTCTGGTAAGAACATCGCGAGCTGGTCCGAATTAAGGATATCCATTGCAAATAATAGCGGACATCAAACCACAAATTAACTAGCTCCTATGTACAATTAACCTAATTGTTTCGCACACTGGACACATTACCTGCATGCTTTTTTTACGACCTACATATACATGAACATTAATCCATTCGAAAGCACTTATATTAGTTCTATTTTTTTGCTTTTAAATTACTGATTGAGGTAATTTGCCATAAGACATTTCTTAAAGCGTGAAATAAAAGAAGAAACGACGCAATGCCGTAAATAAAAGGACATTTGTTGCCATCAAGGATATATTCGTCTACAAAGGGAAAGCGTAGGCGACATCAATTGCAAACAGATGTGTATATTATTGACAAAGATAACAAGGAAAAGCCGTAAATTTAGCGATGGTTATCGTTTCCGAAACTGAATGTCAAATGTGAATTCATATTTCATCCTACGCATACTTTGTGCAATGACTAGAATGTAAAGCGGATACAAAATAATACATCGAGTCATGTATAAATAGATGCGTGTTAGCTATATAACCGCGCAATCAACATTCACATATTATGAAAACACACTTCAAGCATCGCAATTTCTTTAATAGTATATTTATAACGGTTTCAAAAGATTTTCCATGTTTGCATACGTTACAATAAATAACATGCAATAACATGCTAAAATGTATTTTAGAGTTAAATAAATACGTACCAACGTGGTCATATTGTTGTTGCTGTTTTGTTGTAAACAAAACGTGAGGGCATTGTCACATATTTTTTATATATAAATTTGATAATGGCCTTGAGGGTCCATAGTCGATATTAACAGTCGTGTAATATATCATTACTGCTATTCCAATTTCTCCTGTGTGATATGATACATTTACATTACTTATTATGGTTACCCATCGAAACACGAAGCCATTCAATTACATTTCGCATCTTCTAACATTCCGGCTTGCTAAACAAACTGAAATAATTGCTGTTTATTGATCAGTATACAACCGTCTTAATGCAGCAACAAACACGGATTTCCAATGATGCTTTTTGTCAAATAAGCACAAGAAATGACGTAGTTAACAAACAACGACATCGCTTTTACGACGTTTGTAGTCTTTTGTGCATATGTTTGCATATCCATACTATTTACCTTATGTTGAGCTATTGTTTAAACAAAAATATTATCGAAGACAACAGCATGAACATGTCGTTGTATTAACGATAACAGTTGAAGTTGCAATCAAACACTCTATGCAATATAAATGCATTGACTTTTAATATCTTAAGGGAGGTGAAACTCTAATGTGTTAACAAACATGTGCAGTATTTCAGATTGTCATTTTTATGTTCAGTTGGCCAAAAATATGTCCGTTTGTTTCTTCTTTCAAGTGTCAAATTGCTAGATTTTACTTTTTTCAGTACGTCATGCAAATTTGCTTTGTGTCGTTGTTTGAAATAACGGACGTTGTGCTGTTGCGAATGGTGCCATATATAAATAATTTAATATTATATTAGTAAATATGAACTTTAACAAAACCATTTTAGCTGGGATTTGTTGTCAGTCATTACATTTGACATAAACACTCGAAACTTTGAGGTCAATGACTTTGGTCAGAAATTTAATCTTATAAAACGCAATACTAAATAAATCCATAAAAAGATATTTCTTGTGAAATCTTAAGCGAGCCGAGGACTAACGTCAAAAGGAAACATGTATGGAATGAGGTAAAACAATGCCGTTAAATAGTACTTCCTCCGACAACCTCGCTATGTTAAGGACGTTAACGAAAAAATTTAACATCTTTGTCATAGGATACACAAAAATATGATTGGCATTGTTGTATATAAATATAAAAGGAGTATTTCTACATAAGCATTCATCTGCATGCGAATGAATAAATGTTTCAAATGCGTTAAGCATCGAGGGTAGAAGTTGTTATTTGAGTGCGCAAGCACAGGACATGACACACTACATAATTTATTTATAAAATAAAAATACAATTGCGGTTGCAGCACGTGTAAACATGCTTTGAAGTAACTGTAATTTTTTATCGGATGCACACTGCGCCGTTTACACAAGACATTCTAAGTAAACAATAAATTTCAACTTCTTATTTTGTTTTATCAAGATAAATGAGGATTTTGAAACCAAATAAACAAATACGTATTTAAAGTTCAGTGCCTGGATAGACTACTACATTATTTTGCATGTTAATGGTGTGTTCAAATAGAAACCTACATGCATTTATCTTGAAATGACCAGTACATTACAAGGCATATTGTTAAGCATTCGAGCAACATCGCTTATTTAAAATGCCACTTCCGTGGGACGAAATCAAAACTTTAAAAAAATATATACATGTAATATAATGTCGGCGTATGGCTGGTAATCGTCACAATAAGTAACTTTTATTTATACATTGCCAGTGTTTTATGCACTTTACAATAAGACCCATTTATGTCTTAAAATGAATACAAATTTTTGATCAGAAATATTAACGATTTACGAAATGTAAACGATGAACCATTTACCCAAACGTAAACGAAATAAACATTTTTAGTTCATTACTTTAATATTTGTGTTTAAATGGCAAAAAAATCGATTTGAAACATTCATTAGATATAAATGACTATAAAGGTCTTGATAAATCATTTTAACATCCGGATAATAAGCCATTTCGTTATGACCATATGTAATCGTGTGTATTACTAAATCGGGTAATTAATGTCCTGATAGTATTCCAATGGACGACAGGCAGCTAGCGTGTAGATTTATCGATCTCGTTGTTCCACGTGCACAGTGTTGCGGTTATTCCTTTGTTTTTAGGTCTGAGTCTATAATAATCAGTATTTATCCATTGTATGCTCAATAGATTATTCGAGTTTGTGATGTTACATGTCAAAATCCAATGTTGAACATAATACTATATTTGAAACTATCTATTTTGTGGAAGTTTATCATCTCGTTTTTGTTATAAGTGTTAATGGCTTGATGAAATTGTCAATATTTAGGTTTGGTTTCTGCACATCATTTGTGTTCTTTAAAAGTATTAGTAGGTAATTTGCCAATTAAGTATTGTCTGTCATCGTTTGAAGAATCTTAATCCAATCATCAAAATTAAAGAAAATAAACTACGCCTGTGAGAACTGTTGTATATATTCAAGTAAGACATTGAATGTTTTACTTTGCTTTGCACTTCCTTCAAAACTGAAAGTGTCAGTTCGCTATTATAGATAATTCAATATCGTATATCGCAGTGAAAAAATGAAAAAAGAAATATTGTTTTATCACATCATTATATGAGCAATATTCCATTTTCTATACAAGTAAGCCACAGTCATTATTTTGATACAATGATTACATTTAACTTCCTGCCAACATTGCTCTATTTTCGGAATGCCTATCCTTGTCTGTACTTTTAAATATCGTTCTTGAATTGCGCAGATATAGCCTAAATGTGCTAAATTGCTGACAGCAAAGTAACAATACATCCTTGATGAATATAGCAACGCTGAGATATACTTCAAATTAATATGAGCTGAATACAAATTAATGGCTTTGTAGACAAGACATATTTTTTTTAAATGGGTTTGCAAGAAAAGTTCTATGCGACTGTGTTTGTGAATAATTAATTATGATCAAAATGCATCTCAAACTCATTGCAAAAAGCAATCCTTAACTATAACTACACTTGGTGTAGTCGTTTTGATCCAATGTACGTTCACTCAGTGGAAATGTAAATTCCTCCGATTGTGTACAACTATGTGTTTTTTTGAGCGGCGGCCGTCAAGGTGCCCTTTAAAGCAGTGTTCCCTTTTTTCCCTTATGTATTTTATTTACATCCTTCCAATCGATGTTTCGAACATCTTTGCTTACAAACCCAGTCTCAAATGCATATAATGCATGCTATTTTAAATAAAAAGTATCCTTAATTAAGTAGGACCGTGGTCTAGTATGAGGATGCTTGTCTAGGAACCGGAATGTCCCTGGTTCAAATCCCTCTCAGACCACTGAATTTTCCTGAGCAAACAATAATCCCACTCCTGCTCCTCCCCACACAGTAGTATAAATGGGTACCTGTGAGAGATAAAAGCCAATGTGCCGTGGCTGCAAACTGAGCAGAATGTTAACAGACGACTTATATCCCAGTGATCGTGGGACAAATGTCAAATTCGATTGCATATGAGTCTAGTATAGTAATCAGACTATAAACACATGCATTTGCATTTGAGTAACATTGCTCCATTCTTTCCGAATGTAATTATCTTTTGGGATATTATTCATTCACTAATTCCAATTACTCAAAAGAAATTCAAGCACACTTTTATACTTTATGTCCTTCAAAAACAAGAAAATACACATTAATGTTGATAACTTTTTCATAGTTAATCGAGGTATACCAATATCATAAGTCTTGTATATCATTGACAACATAAATCAAAACATAAAACAACAAAATACCTGTTTCAAAATTCAATTAATTTCCATGAAATCGAGCGTTAGGCAAATCAAAATTGATAATCTTCTTCTAGGGTAAATTGCAGTGTTTAATGGTTTCATTAGATTGTGTTCAGAAAACAATGCCAACTTCTTCCATTTACCAAGCGATTGTCGTGGTGTGTATAATCGCATTGTTTCTTGTACCGCTAAGCCCTTTCGAGTCATGGTCATGATAAATGAGGTATTTAAATAAAATCGTATTTAAAACTTCACCACACGCCGTACATTAACGTACTTTCCTGCTGGCTAATCGGAAACTATTAAGAGACGAAAAAAACTGGGGTTTCCGTTACTAACTAAGATCAGAGAGATGTCTAAACGATAACACCAGAAACGAAATATACTGTTCTCGTCTAGTTTTTCATTTATCATTGACCACCGAATGGGAAAAAGAGATACGTTGCATAAATGGTATCAAATTAATTCATATTTTATCTCAAATATAAAAATGAAAGAAATGAAACTGAAATTGGAACTGAAACTACAAGAAAGACAAAAAGAATGGAATAGAAATATAAACAAATAAGAAATACATAAAGATAATATATAAAGCTTAAATGAAAAATATACAAACCTTTTTAAATCAGGTACGGAAACCAAACAGAGCCATAGTGATCGTTCGTTGAATGAATTGTTCGTGTCTTTCACGTCTCATGAACTCACGTCTAGTTTGACTGAAACAAATAAAACATATTGCTGATCATTTAAGTTCCTCTTGCGTAAGGTAAGGAACCATTTGATTGATTCTGATGCTATGTAAAAACAATCAACGGGTCGCCTTTGAATCTTGAGTCATTCCAACTATAGTCAAAGTCCGAAAAACTATAGTTTCATTTGAAAATCGATTTAACAAAACACCTCAGATCATTAAGTGGTGTTTTTAATTTCATAAAATAGTATCAGTCAGATTGGTTGTAGGGATCGATAAAGCATACAGAAATGTGTAAACCAAGATTGTATTGTGTAAAGTCGATTAAACATATATCAATTGTACTAAAAACAGCAAATCTTATATCTTACATTTAACAACATTTGTTCAATGTGTGTATATATTATTTATAAGAATATATGCATAAGGTGTTAAACTAATTTGCTTCAAAAAAAATATTATTCTCAAGAAATAATTTGAGATCAAACACTTAACATAAAATGTTGGTTATAGATTAAACCAATAAGGGTCACGTTGTAAAAACACAAAATTAAATCCCATGTGATACCAATTATGGTAGTTTGTATTGATGTCGGGTATTCCAAAATACCGTTAATTTTGAATACTTTTATGCAACATTACGTTGATTCTTATATGTATTTTAAGCTCATTCTAAATTAAAATTACAATGGTTTGAATTTGTTTTGCATTTGATTGCATTCGCTATTTTGGCATGTGATCTTTAATTTTGACAAAACATCCTGACTCTGAAATCACCACCTGTTTTTAATATGCATACACATGAAGAATGTACATGTCCTAACGAAAATTTAAGACTATTTTTTTACAAGAACTGTCGGGTTTGTTTCCTATATAAATGTTTTTAAAATATTTTTTTAAATAAGTGTATGAACATCTGAACACAATAAACCCAGAACTAATTTCCTTTGAAAAGAAACAAAATAGGGGACGTATTATGTGTTTCTTTTTTAAGCAAATTGTAGGGGACTATTTAAATCTTAAATATAACTTAACGTTGTCATAGCACAGCATATATCGTGCTATAATTTCATTATTTCCAAAATGGTTACATTTAGAAAAAGATTAAAATTCCTAAATGGGAGAAGAAATAATCACATGTAAATTTACGATCATGTTTACTTTGATACTGAGTGTAGTCGAAAACTTGAAATGAGTTGTTTTGTTTCAGTTTGTTTTGTATTGCACCATCGTATTGGTTTGTACATGTATTACCTTATCATTTGTGTTACATGCCATATAATTAATATGTTATGTTAAATCTGATACAATATTTAGAAATAATATAAAAATAATTTCGCATAATATTACAAATTTTGGCCAAATTAACATGCCCATACTCAAACAGCTGTTATGTCATACAAGAACAGTTTATTTGCTTGTCTTGATGTGCATTTGTAAAGCATATCAACTAGCATTGTAAGTTTTATTGTCAAGTAAATTATAAAAATAAATTGAAAGTGAACATTTGTGTTACTTTTTTATATAATTTACCGATCGGGCCCGAAAATATCAGACTGACAATAGATACTCGACCCACCAGACACGACCCGACACACAATTGCTACCCTCTGCATTGCTAGTAGCTTGATCATCCAGGCTTCACGTGTATCTGAACGAAAGAGACTTAATGTCGCTTTAATTTAAAATTTCTTAATTCCATTACAGGCGGTGAATTTATGAACAGAGCTCATGCATAAATGAAATGAATATCGAATTATTCGGGATATTTCTGTTTACAAATCAATGTTATAAAGATTGTGCCCGTGTTTGACTGTAACACATGTGAGCAAAAGACGTGACTGGAAGTATTATACAATGTTCTCTTTCTTGTTTTAAAGAAAGATTTTTTCTTAAACAAGGCAAATCAATGTCAGAAAAGAGCACAATATATTTCTGCAGGAATATACTGAGATTTTTACTCTTTTTGACTTTTGTTACCATGTGTGAACACATGCCTTATATTAGTTACCATTTATTCTGTGATATGTTTAAATTGTACACAAACAATCTTTGGCTTTGACCTGTTACCTAAGCCTTTTGACGTACGAACTTAGGATTTGAATACGACATACTATATCTGAAATTGGAAATAACGAACAAAAATTAAATCTTACCCGGCGATTATAAATTATTGAATATAAATATACCATTGACCTTTGACCTTAAATTTGAAGGTAGACATTTGACCAAAGACCATGGGTTTTAATACGACACATTGTCTGATCATGTGTAAATATAATCCAAACGACTAGCAAAGTAAAACAGTCCATGACCCTTCAACTTAAAATTTGATATAAAATGTTAACCGATAAGCAAACGAACAAACCATTATTAGTACAATCCACATATATGTGTAACAATAGCGTAGTTCTTTGAAGACGCATACTTGGAAGAGCGATACGCCTTATTTGCAAATGTCAATCCGAGCTCCAATTATCTGCTCGAACTATGTTTCTCACAAAAGAAGGCTTAGTCCATCATCAACGAAAGGATTCATAACACAGACAGACTACCAACAGTGTCGCCAAGACACTGTGTGAACTCAAATAATTACATCTGTGAAGACGGGTCTATGACATTAACGTAATTAGGAAAAGTGTGTCACATATCACCCATGGGTGCATATTGGTACCGTGTGAAATTTAATTCCAATGTCATATGGTACCTTTTTGCACCAAGGAGGCGATAAAGTGCCATTTGTATTAGCTTGAAATTGTAACTGATAGTTTTTTAGTAGTCTTCGTTAATTACCCATAATCTTTCTTGGAAGTTTCTGAGTAGTCTTCGTTAATTATCCATAATCTTTCTTGGAAGTTTCTGAGTAGTATTCGTTAATTATCCATAATCTTTCTTGGATCATGCAATGTTAAGGATGATATTTGCGAAAAGCACACTCTACATACATATTAATCAATGATGCATTTGAAATATCAATGTCAAACATATATGTGTTTACACTCATTTTAAATGAAATTCGATGAATATTTGTATCCTAAATAATAATTTCACTTTAAACACTTGATTCACGCACAACCAAAATTAATTAAGAAACTGCCATACAACAATACCCAACGGTTATGACATTTCGTAAGACAAATATACTGCTTATACCATATTACGTATGTTTAATATCAGAGTTAAACGACCATATTTTGTTTAAACCACGTAAGTGTTCAAGTTAAACTTATTAAAAACTGTAGCACTTTATTTGAATACTATCCTTATCTAGTGAGTGTTAGACAATGATCGATGTGTTGGTTAACATTTTTCATAGTTTCTAGACATTCGTCATTCTTGCCATGTTAATGATAAAATACTACCAAACTGAATTATAGTTTAATTATTACACATATTTCAACAAATTATCTTGTTTTGCTATAAATAAAGATTTACAGATAAGGTAAAGAGGTACATATAATCGTCCCCCTATTTGTATCATTTGGACCGTCAATGATTTGATAAAATTACTGCATCTGAAGTCTGGGCCCGGTTGCTCAAAACTGTAATGGTCAGTTAAGTTAACTGCCGTTAATTTGTGGATCAAATTATTTATGTGACTTAATTGTTAACCTTTTAATATACGTGTAAATTCTCAACAAATGTGTTTGCTTTAATTGTTCACATATGTCTTATAATAACATTTATTTTAAAATTAATTTTATTTGGGTCTCAAGTTAACAGACCGTTACCTTAACTGGACGTTAAAGTTTTGAGCAACCGGGCTCTGGCCATTATATGTCTATTCTCAGAGGACTATCCTAGTCTGCACTTTGAAAATATCATTCAACACAAATATAGCCTCAATTGTTGATATCTAGAGGAGACTTTATAACAAATTCGGTCAAAATGACGTATAACAGAAATACAATATTCACATACATCTATTTACATCCGCAATCAACAATTTATGTTCTGTCCTTGTAAATATGACACATTATCAAGTTTGGTTCAAAACCAACAGTATTAGGAAAAAACAGTTTTTAGTATTTTAAATCGTTTATTATTAGCACGTCAAGTCAAAAGAAGTACTATAAAACAATTCAATACATCAATAACCCCGTGTGCCAATGTTAAATCCGGTATATGCACTGATACAGGATAGAACGAATTTGGTATGTCTTTATTATTTTAAAACTGCAATTATGATACTACCACTTTTTATCTCTTGGATTGTATTCTTTTGTGCGCAGAACAATATGCATCCTTATTTAAACATATCAATGTTTCAATTGCTTCAGAATTTTCGATAGAAGCACCCTCCAAAAAACAGACATTGTTTGCAAAAACATCAATTGTAATGTTATTAAATTAGCAAAAATATATAAAAAATACACTGTAAAATGATCCGTCAATTATATAGAAAGCTTTATTAACAAATGAAATTATTAAAAATGTTCGAATTTGTATTCCATCAGCTAAATATTACTATTCTTAACAGTAGTTTGTTAATTATTCTTTTTGTTGAGGACATTTTTTTAAGTTCTTTGTTAATATTACATGAATGGTTATTGTATTGTTTTGTCGTTAATCAAGTAAGACACAGGAGTGCAATGGTTTCGTCTGATTGCGACCTGAACATAAATACAGAACTCATCCATTTGTATTCCCTCACTCCATGAGCGGCATAAATGATTTTTTTGTATAGAATATTGTGAAAAACATGTGTGCGGCTCTATGGCAATATATTTTGTAACATAATATTTGTTTAGGTAAAAGCATTGCTATTGTCAACAACCTAATCAATCAGAATTTTCAAAGACTAAAAAAACAGAAACAAAATTAAAGCACTTTCATTTATTGGTAAACGAAAAACGAAATTGCGAAATAAATTAACGATCCAATTACAAATAGATCTTAGCTCAATAAAGAAAGCAAACAGACACTACATGAGAAGGGAAGGAAGAAAAAGTAAACAGAAAAAATATAGAATAATGTAATCATACATTAAAGGTAACAAACCTTTTCATCAAGTTGATTTTCTGTGGATGAGTATGTTTTGGAATTTGTATTGGTCGTTATGTTGTTTGTTTTTGTTACAACCTGTCCTCGGTCCTCTAAGCCGTGTTAGAAAGACATCTGCTGATGTTAATAATTGATATTTTGTCTGAGATACATATACTGCTTTTTGAGTTTAACTGTGCATGATATATGTTGTACAATCATTGATCTCGTACTCAGAAACTAATATTGTCGTACTAATGATAACAATGATTTCGACTGAGAAATATAGTTTTCGGATAGTTCACGTTGTTTGAATATTGTTCCGAGTTACATCGGAGCTGTCTTTGGTGATTTTTGTTTCAATTTTAAAGTCATGAAATATGCGCACTTTTGCCGAGTATTTGTATATGTTGCTGTATTAATAAACGAATAAGCTGAATGCGATGCAGATAAACAATATTTATAAACGCAATATTACGATTACGTGACCAAACAGTTATTTAGAGGTACAATTAAAAAAACAATATAACTAAGATTGCATGATTTTCATTATTAAGCTATAAGAATAAATTTCTATAAAAAAGGCGTCTACAGGATATCCGAAACCAAATAAATTTTCTTAGTATCGAAATTAAATTCAAGAATTCAATTAAGATTGTCATCTTTAAGACCATGTGAAGACGTCCAATACATTTTACTTTGCTGTAAATAAAAACAGTTATTTAACCTTACTGCAAGCTTTTGAAAATGAGTCACGTATAGAATAAATCTGACTTAAAAGATGGGGTTGCATTTCATATCAAACAACATTCGTTGCAAGAAATCAAAAAACGTATTTGATCTTTATACTGAATGTTAAAGATAAAATGGGAACAACGGATAGTTCGTGCTATTTTTAGTTTCTTTCGAACACGAATGGTACGGGTATACAGTAAATTTATCAATACATACATGTGTTAAGAATAAAAACATGTACATATAATTACAAACCAGACTGTGAAGTAAGTTGTTATGAGGCGTGTGGTATGATACAAAAAGTTAAAAACATGGTAATACTTTATTTAATGAAGTAACAAACATTACTATTTAGAAAACGAATAGTCAATCTTTAATATTATTTTATTCAACGAATATCTCAATATAATCCAAGATAATATCAAGGTAACAATATAAAACAATTTCTTTCAGGACGCATACGTTTCATATGCAAATGTCAATGCCCATCTTCAGTTATCTTCAATTATCGCCGAACTAAGTTTTTCGCAGCAAAAGGCTTTGTCCATCATCACCAATAAGCTTCATAACGCGGACAGACTACCAAGACATTTGTGTGATCGACAAATTGCCTACACAAAGATGGGTTCATGCCAAACGTGATTATGTCTGACTTGTAAGATAAAATTTCGCTTATATTGCTTGGGGAGTGAGTGGATTATATGTGCCTTTTTATGAATAACTCAAAAAGTTAACATTCCATTACATTAACAATGTGATCGCGGACACCAAAAGTTTTACACATATGAAGACGCGAACCTAACGTATCCAACTCATAACGTATTAACTAGAAATGTTTGCATTAGTTTTTTGGGGAAAACCGCCCGACATCATGTATAAATGTTAACATTACGGAAGAATGATCTCATATTAAACCCATATTGTCTTTTTTTGAAGATGTACAATACACTAATGGTTTAAATAGTCAAGTTTACATTTTAAATAATATGTATTTGTAACAATATGAATCTACGCCGTTGTATCCAATATCAATTCACGTATGCACTATGTCTAATTTAAGTTATTTAAAAACTTTTCATACTAAAATGTCTGCAAATATATAAAGATAATAACACGCCATTATTACCATATTACTGATTAATAACACATATAACACACAATTTAATTATGTTGCATGACATACTTAAAGCAAATTTTAAATAAATCTGACATATAAATATATCAAAATATATTATTATAATATTGCTAATAGATACACCAGTCTTTATACTTTATTGTGAGCAATGGTTTTACATCCTATTCGGTACAATACACACATCACAATAGTTATAACTCTTGAACTGCAAATGGTGCTTAATTATATGCAATTAAAAATACATTTATGTACATTCCTTCTCACAGACGTTGCGATAAACACGTTTGGGTTCATTTTGATTCATCCTTCAAGCGCATATTTCATATATACGAGAAGACAGCTATAGGATCTTACACTTGTAGTTATTTCATGTACGGACAATTCGTAAGTATGCTCATTAGAAACTCGTTAACTTACACAATTTCTAAACTCGTTTACTAACATTCAGTATGAAATGATAATATGTGTTATATATATTTATCACTTGCTTTTAAACCGACAAAAACGCTGCTTAATTTACCAATATATGTCGATTGACCATTAATTGTAGTTTTTTTACGTGACTTCATGTCATGCTGAACCAATTATCGTCACAAGTTTCTACTAGAACAAAAACAACAGCATGTCTTGACATGGAATAATACGTTATTGTGAGCATCAACACGGGTGGTCATGAAATCAATTTCCTAAAATATCATTAAATATAACTCCTGATACGCTATGTCTTAAGTCCAATTAAGATTCATTCATTATGAAATGTGCACTCACGTTCCGATTAAGAACTTCATCCTAAAGGATAATATCATACGAATCGCGGCAACATTCCCAGTGCAACAATAACATGTATACGTATAGCATCCGAAGATTAATGTGTGTTAAAATGCCTGCTTGAGTGTAGATTTCCCGAGACAGACTTGCGGACTTAACAAAGGATTGTAACCCTTTTATCTGACAAAAACACACATGGTATCACTGTATATTTTCTGAGTGCTAGCCTTACAGCCAGTTATTCATTTTTGGCGTCGATGAGTGAAACAATTATACAATTTGAGAAATAGATACCATTCCTCTTCCATATACTTGTTTTAGCACATATGTAGGTAATGCATACCTTTATATGAATATAATTATATGTTTATTTGGATTTCGTTTTAAAATGTATGCAAAACTCACGATACACATTGACATTGATATGTGCATTTGGAATAATCATGGATTGTGCAAGAAGCATCGTGAACATATATAAGCCATGGACGTTACAGTAAACATATTTACAAGTGTAAGTTCAACGTAACACATCACGGTGTCAGTAACATGATTTTACTTACCATAATTGAGATAAATATGGAAGAAATTACGTTCAATTCTCGTAGCGTTGCTTATTAAAAGTTCAAATTGTCGCGCCTTGATCAAATTAGTGGATTTTGGTTACAGCTTAATTCTACTGAACGCTTTCATTATCCAACAAATTAATCGTTAAGAAGAAGAGAATATCTAGTTGCTTAAGCTTTGATTACCTCCTAGCATATTTCCAAGTTGACATTTAAGTGCTAAATAGTTGAAAATATAGTCTCGCAAAGGAACAAAATATATTCCCCATTTTGGTATGGCCTTTAACTCACCCTGATGTTATATTCACTAACTAGCTGGAATTACATATATGCCGATGAATGGACCAACTGGATGACATTCGAATGTTGAATTTGAGTCATGTTATGTAAACAGGTCCTTTACCATCTTCCAAATGAGGTTTAATGACATTAGTAATTGGATTCGATTGATCAGAACAGAAGGTCATACGACTGAAAAGATTTTTATATAACATTACTTTTGAAATGTAAGTACCACTTTATGTCGTTAAACATTGAAAAGCAACTACTTTTTTTCACGTATACCGATGTTTATTAAGCAGGTTAATAAATGTGTAAACATTAAATCTAATTTTTTGGTCCGCTAACCTTTTGTGTTATTGTTTAAATGAATCGAACACTATTATTAAATTTGTCATTCCGGTCAAAGGTTAAGCCCAATACTTAAGAGGATCATATACCTCTGTAAACGAAAAGAAGTGTTTCACGTGTTGATAAATTATCAACGACACGCTTAATAAATATAGGATCTTGCATGAGTGGTAGTTTTGTATTAAATTTATTAAACAAATCATCTAAATAAAGATAAAAACGAGGCTTGCCGAGTTTTTATCTTTATTTAGATGACGAGTTGAATAAATTCAATACAAATGTCCACGAATCTAAGATTCTATTTATAACATGACCAACACATGTTCTTCTTGTTTTATGCTCTTTTAACCATTTATTATCGCCCGCCATAGGCGGAGGGATATTGTTTTGGCGTTGTCCGTCCGTCCTTCCGTCCGTCCGCCCGCCCGTCCGTCCGGCACTTTTCTGTCCGGAGCGATATCTTGGAAGTGCTTGTGCGGATTGCATTGAAACTTGGTATGCGTATATATATGCATAATAGGATGATGCAAGCCAAATAAAATTGTACAATACCTGTTACTAATGGAGTTATGGCCCTTTGTATCTTAAAACAATGCTTTTAATATAAGCTTAGAGCTGTCCGGAGCCATATCTTGGAAGTGNCAAACAGTTTTCCTTTTTATCCCCGCCATAAGCGGTGGTAAATTGTTTTGGCGTTGTCCGTCCGTCTTTCCGTCCGTCCGTCCGTCCGGCACTTTTGTGTCCGGAACCATATTATGTAAGTGCTTTGGTGGATATCATTGAAACTTGGTATGAGTATATATATGGATAAGATGATGATGTTTGCCAAATGGCATTGTACACCATCTGTTTATAACGGATTAATGGCCCTTTGTATCTTGAAAAAATGCTTTTTTATATAAGCTTAGAGCTTTATCTCCATTAACACATTAGTAAGAGCCATTAAACTTGCCATTCTTGTTCTCAACCATCTGGCGGTGCTTCATATTCAACACCCATAATCCTAGGGGCTTAGATCGAGGTCACACAGTTATGTCAAAGGTCACAAATTTGATGGATTATTCATTATTTAGTCATTCCTTTAATATACATCAATCGATTATGTAATAACTGTCCACAATTGTGCTCCATTATCTAGCTGAGTGTCAAATATAAGCTCCAGGTTGCTTGGGTCATGGTAAAAGTCACACATAAAGGTCAAAATCAGACATTTTGATTAAATATGACTTATTTGGTAAGGATTATACCATATTAAAATGTTTTCTCAAAATTTCCTGATGTAATTGTGCTCAATTATCAGGCAGTGCAAGACCTATGTGTTTTTGACCAAAGTCAAGGTCACACATCAAAGGTCACATATTTGTAGAAATATTATTTAGCCATTTTTTTTACTATGCATTAGTGAATTCTGTAATAACCTTCCATAATTCTTCACCATCGTCTTCCATGCTGTCTGTCATATGTAAGATTCATGTTTAGAAGGCGGAGGGATATAGAATTGGTGTTGTCCGTCCGTCCATCTGTTAGTATGTTCATCCGTCCGATTTGCACCCATCCTTGAACAAAATGTATGTGGCGGGGGATATCAATTCAACTAATTTTCTTGTTTACATTGTAAAAGAGTTTAACTGAAGAAATTCGCTGAAATAATGACGTCATTTCGTCAACAAAACGACGTCATTTCACAGTTATATAACTAGTGTAATAACAAACGTGTAAAAAACACAACTCAGCATTACGTTCTTTCACTCCTGGAGCGTAGGTTATGTTATAATTGTATATATTTGATTCGTTGTTATTCCTACACATTACAACGAATACTGTTGTGCCTGAAACAATTATATTACATTTATTTACGTTGCCATTTAATGCAATACATTTACAACACGCATATATGGCAGTCAAGCCATCGATGTTGATAAACAAACGATCCTTACCAACATGTTGACAGATATTATTGATTTCCTTTATCAGAGAAACTCTAAGACGAGTAAAACAAACACGCTTTATCAGCAAACACAAACTCTGACCAAACTGCAGTTTAATCACAGCAACAATTTCTCGAACGTTAACGTTTGTGAATATTGTTTAATTAATAATATTATCGTTGCGGTTTCTATGAATGTAATGGGATTACTTGCTGCATCTCAGTGGCTTTTTAGTCATATTAGGATTGTTAGAAACTGAACTGTAATGGTTTGAGAACGCCTATATTTAATAAAACCCAATAATAAGTATATGTACGTTTGAACTTCTTGGTTTAGAAGAATGTGAAATTTAAATCCATTCTTCTAATGAAACCATATACAATACTTTCCTTATGCCATTGCTGCGAAAACAGGGTCTACTTGTTTTTATGCTTGTAATTATTCCGTAGAGGATTTTGTTAGATTAGAATTAGATAAGAGGATTTCATCAAAGGTAAGATGAAATAGGATATAACGAGATAAATGCCAATAATGGACGTTTGACAAATGAAGATGACAGTGACCGGGTCGATGTAGTTTGTCTTTGAACGGACGCGACAGTTTAGTTTCACGCACATTTGATTTTTTCTTGTTACACCGGTTGCGCAAAAAGTGTATGCTTTTTCGGATATTCGAATCAAAACGAGATAGATATCAAATATGGGAAGAACAACAAAAAATCAACTATTATGAAACAAAGAAAAATGATTAAAGAATATGTGTCCTTAAACAATTGTTATTGAATCACCATATGTTGTAAACATATCACAAACATATTCTTTATTATGCATAAATAATAATTAAAATGGTCAGATACATGTGATGTTATGCTAAACAATTAATTGCAGGACTTTTTAAATTTTATTTCTCATACAACTACAAAAGATATCAACTTTCATGAGGTGTTGTTTGAGATCATTTATTACATAGAATCAATGATGACTAAATGTCATTTATTCACGACGCTCTGATACTTCTGGATCAAGTGCGGGTTGGTTTGCATCTTGCTCGACGTGCACATAGATATACGCGAATATAAGTGCGTTTTTTGTTCGCAAATTGTATTTAAAAAATGTATAGTTTATTATTTTTTATCAATTGAATTAAAAAAAAGATAAACAGCTAGACATGTTCAGGCTGTTTTATCGTTGAACAATGTATTTGAAAACTTACGGGTACCGCACGTTCAACACATGCACGAGTAACACACACGTCACATCATAGAAAAAGAACGTTTGTTCTGCATCTAAACCATTCCACCTAAATATTGTTAATATTTTTTTCTATTTTATGACAAGTTGAACTAATAAAGACGCGCAATACAACCACATGAATCATGCGTACACTTGATAAGGCCCGTATTTGTGAATGGGGAAACACCAGCCTTCAACATACTAGTATTGTATGGAGTCTTAATCAGATATCTGCGTCTAACAGTCAACATAACAATGATCCAGAAACGGATACTTAATTAATTCTTTAATGCCTTTGCAGTCGTAATTTACTTTTTTGGAATTTAGCATTTATTGTTTGACTACGAGTTTTATTTTATTTCATCTAGTTTAACTGTTATTTTGAACAAACGACCCTGAAGGCCTAGTTGTGTTAACTTTGTTTTCTTATTGTTTGATAAACATTTGGTTAGGTTTGGAATCTATATTCGGAAGGTAACATGATAAGAGTTAGGTTTGGAATCTATATTCGGAAGGTAACATGATAAGAAAATGACTTTTGGGACTTTATGTTTAAAATCATTATTTTGTTTTAATTAACTACAATATGTATAATTTGTTGATAAACATTTGATGTATTATAATATGAAATAAAATATTTATCATAGTTATACATGTTTATAGAAGATGCGTTATTTTTAAAAGTTATCTCACTTGTGTGCTTAGTGTTGTCCTGTATGGCATATTTGTGAGGGCAACACACACGTTGTTATAGTCGTATTATTCAAAGCCAAGTCAAAAATAAAAAACACGGTCGATCCATGATTTTTTTATCATTGTTAAACCGGCAAAATATAGCTTTAGCAAACTTTTTTTTATCGAAACGTCCTCAAAATGTATTATGTACTTCACAAACATGTGATTCAATGTATACTTAAAAAATCTAGATTTATTTAGGTATTATTATATTACAGTGGCGTATCAAAAACTTATAGGTTAACATAATTTCAATAAACGTATGAAAGATACCGAAGTTCTTGTATATAGTGAATGGTTGTTTAACATATATGCATACATTGTCTTCTTGTGTGTATATAATTATTTTACGGATACGTTTTCTTACCAATGCCAATAATATGTTTTATTGCATATGTTACTATATTTAGTAACAATATTGGCAGTTTTTTCGCGAATAACTCGTGTAAAATCTCGGTATTGAGCAAGTGTGCAAATAACCGGTTATTGGCACACTTGGCAACTGTGCCAAAAATCGGTTATTTGCAAACTTCCGGTTATCTCGCACCTGTTGTCCAGTAACGGCAGATCGTCGGCACGCGTTGACGTTACGTAATTGGCGACCGGAGCTTGAAAGAAAATGGCGTCTGAACGGGTTTTGGAATCGCTAGCGAATCGTTTACTAAATCAGGACAGCATCATTGAAAATAATGGAGATAATTTAGCAGAACCTGATACATATGAATTTGTCAATGCACAAAAAAACGAAAACACAAAGAAAACAACAATATCGGACATTCACAGACACAGGTTTAAAATTTGGCTCGAAAGCATTGGAGATGGTCGACAAATTATGCATATTCCAGCACAAGAGAATTTTGTACCGCGGCATTAAATTAGGAATTCATGAAGCAATTGAAATAATGAAAAAATATCGATTGCAACTAAAAGTTTAACTTTACTGTTGATTCGATTGATGACACTATTTGAGCTTTAAGTTTAACAAGAGTCATCCAACATCAAAATTTAGTAAACGACACTCTTACCTCAATGACAACTTTAATCCAATGCTCCAAGTTTCCAATTATACATTACAAACACACAATCCGAAATACGTTTTGGGTTCGTTCATGCTTTTTTAAATAAATGTTGAACTGTTAAATAAACCACAACGTCCGAATTGTTGTCACTAAAATTCGTCACATAAATGACGTCACACGAGATACGTCATAAATTTTGTCATCAGTTGAATGAAAATAAAAGTACGGAAAGCTGGTTCGGTAATAACTTTAAGTGAAGGAAAAAAATTAAATGATGAACATATGCAATAAACAGGTCATTATATGGAGAAAGTGTGCCTTTAGTGGTTATTGGCACACTTGGTGTTTATTTGCACTCGGGCTAAAGCCCTCGTGCAAATAACTCACCAAGTGTGCCAATAACCACTAAAAGCACACTTTCTCCATATAATCTATACATAATAAATTGCTAATAGGTACATTAATGCATCACGATTGAATGCCGTGAATTAGTCAAGTCATGTTAAGAATAACAATTAAATGCCGTTGATGTTCCCCTTTAAGTGTATTATATACATATTGTTTTTAGATTGATACTGGCTTTTGTTACAGATTTAGATACACATTATTTATTATTTGTGTCTTCATTTAAATGTCAATCTTCTTTTACATTAGCTAACAGCCAAACAATGGTCAAGTCATGTCAAGAATAACAATACATTCCGTTGATATGTCCCTTTAAATGTATTGTTGACATATTGTTTTGGATGCTATATTAACTTACTTTTACTGATCTTGATACACATTATTTATGTTGTATTTAAATAAAACTAAATCTACTTTTGAGAGAGAGAGAGAGAAGTTTTTTCAACAGTTTTCCGACTTATTTACTCAATTTGTGTGTTTGGGGCTTATTTTTAAATGTATACTAATGTTGAAATAGTAATGTTTTTAAAGTGCGAATACAAAAATAGCAAAACAGGTGACCAATGATTTTTATTTTATTTTTCTATCCGCAATTGATGGTTCTAGCTAAATACCACAAAAATCAAAGTTTAGTTATAATAATTTTTCATTAAAACTGCAGCGTACGTCCTGAAAAAGGCTGGTTAACATAAACGGAGCTTGAAGTGGATTACAAACAGAACTACTTCATTACAGTAACCTATCTTATGTGATATTTGTATCGACGATTCACCAGTAAGATGACAGATTTTTTTTACACTGGTTCTAAATAACATCTAAACATGCGGTTGTAAGTGTCATTTTCAAACGGTCGGTTGCACAGTTTTTATCGTGTTTATCCCTCACGTTGTGTGATCATGAAATTAGATATGTGAGACTTTCGTAGACACTTGTGTCGCTCAATCAGTTGAAAAAAAGCCTGAACCAATTCACAAGAATGGAAAAAGCCGTGATTTGACTTATCGTATTGAGTACACGTATTACAGCGGAGTGCAACGAGTGCGAGACTCCAGGTCATGTCTAAGGGGTTTAATTAGTGTTAAATCTGCAACATGAGCTGAAGCTTTTTACAGATAATCACTTCATTACAATACGTTAACGCCATGATGAATCAATAAAATAATATCGTTGTATTGGCAACTAAGTCTAGGCAAATGAACGTGGAAAAAAGTATCCCGATATTTTCAGACAAGTTAAGTTACGTTAGGGCTATATGATAATGTTAATATATATATTATCTTCCAATGATCTTGGAAAAACACCGTGGTATAGGAGATCGATTTGAAGTGTATGGAATCGAGTTAAAAGTTAATATATTGCATTAGGCCGAATTTAACTGTCCACTTATACACGTATGATAGGGCTAATATAATTACGTCGCCTACTAACTTGGTTATCTAAATAAAGAACACCAACGCTTGGAATGAAAACTGGAGTTATTGCTCGCAATGTGAATGAAACTAGCCTGATTTGGAAACGATCGCAAACTGCGTTCTGTTGGTAACGTTTATAGCTCTAAACCATATTTATAGTGTACAGATGTAAGTTCACAAAGTTGCCTCCATTGCCTATGTTTTACTACGTGTATAAGTTGTGTAAGTATTATTAGGGTTATGTGTTAAGGCAGATATGGCGGTTTTTGAAACAGCCTCCATATCAATATCGTTCATGAAAGTCATTACTTTACTAACGTATACATCTGTGTGTCGTTAACTTACGTAACACGGGATATATTGTCAACTCTGTTGCTGCACAGCGAAACCCAATGCTTATTTGATTATTATTGAGTAAACATGTCTTTCTGCCAGAATCGTACTGTGCTCTCCGTGATGTGTGTTATTATTTTGAGATGAAATTAATCATTTCTGTGTTTGACAAAAGACTTGAGCTTCAAGAGATTAAAATCAATTATTCAAATCACTTTCCCAACCCACTCGTTGTTATTGCAAACAGCTTGCTTGCCTGCCTTTTCTGTAATGGTAATTCTACCGCACACACGCCAATAGCAATTGATAATAGCAGCTAAGCGTCGTGAACTGCATTTGTCTTTGAGAAAATAAGATTTATAACACACGTGATGCTAACTAAATCGTGGAATGTTGCGTGTGGTTTAATGCTCTTAGTAGGCGTCTATTGAATATACAGATATGTTCACAGACCATATAAGCAGCTATATAAATGACATAAATCTGCTTACATGTGATGTATTTACGTCGCCTATATGTTTATTTTTTAATTAATTATCCTGCCATCTCCATCAATTCGTTATACATGAGGCTAAATAAAACAATCTTATCACTCTGATCAAATTTATTTTGTTTATAAAACATGTATAAACTATATTTGGATAAAACGTTTTGTACACAATAAAAATTCCGTGTACAAGTAAAATAATATGACTGAATATATCATCTTACAACTTATTTTAGGAATACAAACAATACACACAATATCCGAAATGCTAATTCGTCTAGACAATGGACAGACAAAATATTATAAGTGTTTATCAACCGAGAAAATGCATTCACTCGTCATTAAAACTGCAATTTTGAACAATAAGCAAATACTGTTTGTGTTACGATTGAAAATATAGTTTACAACATACAATGTTAATTTTGGGTTGTTTTTTATTCTTGCTGCAATATACAAACGTATTCAAACGCATACAATATGAGATATAATACAACCAAATGCAATGCATGATTTGTTTCGCAACAGGGCATTTTATATTGCCTCAGGACCTCGAAATTAAATCGCTGATTAATAAATCTTCCACTTAATACAACATAAGGAATCAAAGCGCTATCGGTAATAATGAATATATATATACGCAGCGGTGGCTATGTAAAGAAATTGGTGTCATCGATTACAGTTACTGTTTCCATCGTAACCAAAGTATGCATATGAAGTCAAGGATTTTATATAATTTGTATGACTGTTTAGTAAACATAAATTTTAAAATGTATGAACGAGAAGGCAGACAAAAGATCGAATAAAACAGTTGTGCGTATGTGTGTGCCTTGACAGAAATGGTTTTCAAGTGTTAAGTAATATTTAAGTAAGAATTAAATATAAATGTTTCGTCATGTTTGTATATTTTGTGTTTTTAAAAGTAATTTTGGATACTACGGAATAAACTTCAAACGTACCTGTGTATTGCTATTCTTCAATGAAATAAGTAGCCCAAGCTCAACCTTGTTTTATTAAGTATTATTAGCAGGAGTAGTATTAGTTGTATACGTAGTATAAGTATTATTAGTATTACTTTATACTTCAACACCCGTTCCAATAACCATACAGATACATATGATCGCTGGACGAATGCGTCTTTTGCAGAAATAGCTAGCTACCTTCTCAAACCATTTCATTGTTTCATGATTTCTAGTCCGAATACATTAGCAATAACAATGCCATGACATTACACTCTTTGATTTGCTGACAATTGTAGGATCATTTACATAATGATTGCTCTGCACGCAACGTCTATATCGGTCATTAGTATACAAGGTTCAAAGTATATGGACGTTCCAAGAAGTTGAACTCATGTTATATGTTGTGTTCGTATTTGTAATTGTTAATGTTTCATTACTGTATAAAGAGCGCTTCTGGAGTCAATGTCATAAACTACAAAGATGGGTGAAGATCAATCAGCTGTTAAGGATTCTTTGTTGCATGTGCAAGCGCAATTATATAGAGTTGGTAGCAGTGCATAAAAAGGGCTTGTACACATGAGTTAGACAGATACCATAAACGGAATCCATGTTTTGAATCCGAAAACAACCAACGTTTTCCATACACAAATACTAAACATGTTTTTGTTCACATTTTAACAACTCGAAATAATTCGCATTGTAAGTGTATACAATGTTGTCGGTCATGTTTGAATAGAACTAAACTTTAAATTGAGGTATTTTTGTTTGTTCTTTAAAACGTACCGAACATTTTAACGATTTCCATAATAACGTGTTCAGATCAAACGCGCTCTAACCGCATGTATTAAATATCGCCTTTCTTATGTGCGCAGTCTATTTTATAATATGTACGACTATACAGAACTGCTAAGCACCATATTAATTCACTTACCAGTATTTAAGACATCGAATATTCCATAAAAACAAATTGTTGTTCCTTAGCTTTAAAGCATTGTATGATATCGTCTAAACAAACTTCGTATCCGCTTTGTTAATGGTCAGATGACATACTTAACAACGAGATACAGATCCAAATGTGTGCTTGTCCACAACTAATCGATAAGCCTGCTAGATTCGATATGCTGCCTGCCTTCCCCGAGTATCAGGTGACAACTTGTTGCGAACTTGAGATTTCCAAACGATAATTATTCAGGGCACATCGGAATAACCAATTGAAGAGACTTAAGCAATTTTCAATAACAGTAATTTTCTTCGAATCAGTTAACTTTCTTGGCGATTGCGATTGCAAACATGAGTATCGTGAATATTGGGTACCAAATGCAACTGTTTCGATTATTTGATACAGAATGGCAGAGTTACATTTCAGTATACTTTTAGATGACCTGATGTAATTGTTAATTCATGTTTCTAAATTGTGTGAAAATGTAGCAAGGTGTACTTAGGTTAGGTATATAAAACGACAATAAAGATTTGCGCTTATCGAAAATTAATCGGATGATGGTTTTCATTTCTGTGGCAAACACTTTTCATATGCGGAATTACAGCAATTGTACTTTATAAGCAGAACGTTTCGCACTTAAGCATGGTAGTCAAATCGAAAACAAATTAAATTGTACCCTGACTAGCCGAACCTATAAATTACTTGCCATTAATTTAATTTTTTGTGTTATGAGGTCCTTAACCTGTAATATAAAGTTGTGTATTCAGCAGTTGTGTATTGCTGTTTCTTTTTTACAATTTGCGATCTGTTTGTCGTCTGTTATCTGTACCTAACTTCCATATAATACTACCAACTAAACTAGTCCATAATGCGAAGGATACAATTATTATATATGATGTCCCCAGTATGTTTTCTGTTAGATCGTGACACGCGTCAATGTAGGCGACATCTGTCCGCTTTGCCCGAAATAGGACATAGGCAATAACAAATAAATAATTATCACTTAAGACTTAACTACTTATACAATTTTTCGTAAATAAACGACGGAATTGTTACTCTCTTTACTAAATATTCGATAATGGCAAGGTGAATCGAGAAAAGTTAACATATACAAGTTATTTGTATTGCTGTACGTTGCAAAATCCAATTTCTTCTGTGTCATATGATATCTTGACATTAATTGATGTTCTTAACATGAACACATTAAGCCTATTGTAATTTTCTGAAATATAAATGATATGCAATTAGAATATATAATATCCAGGCGACAGGGGAAATTATTCTGCCTTATTTGTATTAAAAGAAAAGAAGTTTTGATAACAACAACAATTGTTCACGTTTTTATATTGTATTGTTATTTTGTGTTGAATATTCTGTACTTTACATGAGCCCTTTTTACTAAAAGAAAACTGTTTTTATTACGTTATTTAGACCTCATTGCTCTTATGTACCTGAAATAATGTGATGACGTCATACCACTATATTGATAGGGATCAAAGCTTTGGGGTTAGAGGTTATAGCAGACCTCTTGATTGCATGGAATACCTGTCGAGGTACATATGAGGGGTTCAAATTGAAGATGAAAGTGCAAACCTTTCATTCCCAACAGTCTGGTAAAAACAGCGAGAGTTGGTCCGAATTTAGGATACACATAATAAAAGAATAGCGAACATCACCCCACAAACTAACTAGCTCCTATGTATAATTCACAATAGTGTTTCGTACAACGGTCACATAAACTGCTTTCTTTTTTTAACGAGCTACATTAACATCAACATTTGATAGTGTGAATAAATGTTCTCCTTTGTTCCCTTTCAAATTATTGATAAGGGTAATTAACCATTAGACATTTCTTTTAGCGTGAACTAAAAGTACAAACGACGCAAACATACATACGGGTATTTGTTGGCACCAATGATATATCTCTTTGGAAAGGGAAAGCGTAGGCGAAATCAATTCGCTCACAGATGTGGATATTATTTACAAAAAATACACATAATTGACGTCTATTAAGTGAACATTGTCGTTTTATAATGTGTTTCCATATTTCAGCCTACGCATACATTTCGCAATGACTAGAATGTGAAGCACTTACAAAAAGTGTACATCGAGGCATGCGTGAATACATGCATGATAACTATATTACTTCACCATTCAAATGCACGTTTTATTAAAATACACTTCGAGCATCGCAAACAATTTAATCTTATAATTATCCCGTTTTCATGTTTGTTTTATTGTTTCAAACGTTACAATAAATGACATGCTTAAACATGGTATAATGCATTTAAGTTTTAAATAAATAATTACCATCGTTTATATATA